>PVLC010036291.1:0-16013 GCA_004027655.1 Graphiurus murinus
TTTTTTTTTTTTTTTGTGGCACTGAGGATTGAACCCAGGGACATTTTACCTCTGAGCTACACCCCCAGCCCAGTTTTATTTTATTTGGAAACAAGGTCTCACGAAGTTGGGTAGGCCCTCACTGTGTTGCTGACGCTGGCTTCTCACCTGCAATACTCCTGTGTCAGCCTCCTAAGTACTGGGATTACAAGTGTGTGCTACCACGCCTAGATAAAATAAAATTTCTTTCTTTCTTCTTTTTTTTTTTTAATGGTACTGGGGTTTGAACCCAGAGGCATTCTACCTTCAAGCTACACTCCAAGCCCGATTTTATTTCTTATTTGGAAACGGTCTCACTAGGTTGATCAGAGTCTCACTAGTTGCTGAGGCTGTCCTCGAACCTGTGATCCTCCCATCTCAGCCTACCAAGAATTGGGATTACAAGCATGTGCCACCACGCCCAGATAAAATAAGATTTCTGAAGTATAGTTTTCTTATACTCTGAGCATTGCCCAGATATTTGTATATTAAATCATATTATATGAATGAGTTACCATATTTTATTTATTTTTGTTTTTTTGGTTTTTTGCAGTACTGGGGATTGAACTCAGGGGCATTCTACCTCCAAGCTATACTCCCAACCCTATTTTTTTTTTATTCTTTATTTTGAAACAGGGTCTCACTAAGTTGCGGAGTGCCTCACTAGGTAGCTGAGGTTGACCACGAACCCGGATTCTTTGGTCTCAGCCTCCCAAATGCTGGGATTACAAGAGTGTGCCACCACGCCCGAATTACAATATTTTAAGTAGGAACCATCTCCAAATTAGCCATAGTATCTTTGGCTCTTGATATATACATCATTCAGAGGTGAGTATTTGCTTCTGGAAGCTATTTTTTATTTTATTTATTTATTTATTTATTTTTTTTGTGTGTGTGTGTGGTACTGGGGATTGAACTCAGGGGTATTCTACTTCCGAGCTATACCCCCAGCCCTATTTTTTATTCTTTACTTGGAAACAGGATCTCATTAAGTTGCAGAGGGCCTCACTAAGTAGCTGAGGCTGGCAGCGAACCCAGATCCTCCTGTCTCAGCCTCCCAAGTACTGGGATTACAAGTGTGTGCCACCACGCCCGGCTGGAAGCTATTTTATTTTATTTTATTTATTTATTTATTTTTTTGCAGTACTGGGGATTGAACTCAGGGGCATTCTACCTCCGAGCTACACCCCCAGCCCTATTTTTTATTCTTTATTTTGAAACCGAGTCTCACTAAGTTGCGGAGTGCCTCACTAGGTAGCTGAGGCTGGCCGCGAACCTGGATCCTCCGGTCTCAGCCTCCCGAATGCTGGGATTACAAGCGTGCGCCACCGCGCACGGCTGGAAGCTATTTTATTAAACAGATTTTTTCTTTTTAATGAGGCTTTGGTATAGAAGAAAAAAATAGAAATGCTTTTGTTAGTATAGGAGAATTCTATTGTTACATTCTCTACCACCAAAACAAAATAGCCCCATGAGGACTCTTATTTCATTTTTATTATTTTGCCTATCTGTGGACACAGTTTTGTTTTTTGTTTTTTGTTTTTTGCTCTTTGCTATAAGTGTTCTTATTCATTTTTTCTTGTGCACGTGCACAAGGCATTTTCTAAAATAAGTGCCTAGATATAAAATTATGAAATCTTAGAACATTGGATCTATACTGTATTAGGTCTTTTTCCAAAATGTTTGGCTGAGCGTGGTGGTGCACGCTTGTAATCCCAGTACTTGGAAGGCTGAGACCAGAGGATCCCTGTTTGCAACCAGCCTCAGTTGTCTAGTGAGGCTCTCCGCAACTTAGTGATACCCTGTTTCAAAATAAAGAATAAAAAGTAGGACTGGGATGTAGCTCAGAGGTAGAATGCCCCTGGGTTCAATCCCCCCAGTACTACATGAGTGCGAGGGCGCACACACACACACACACATGTTATAAATTTTACATATATATATATTTAGTGTGTGTGATACTGGGGATTGAACCCAAGGGCATTCTACCTCGGAGCTAGATCCCCAGCTCTATTTTTTATTCTTTATTTTGAAACAGGGCCTCATTAAGTTATGGAGGGCTTCACATAGTAGCTGAGGCTGGATGCGAACCTGCAACCCTCCTGTCTCAGCTTCCCAAGTACTGGGATTACAAGCGTTTGCCACCACACCTGGCTTAAATGTTAATTATATAAAATATATACAAATGTAGCCGGGCGTGGTGGCGCACGCTTGTAATCCCAGCATTCGGGAGGCTGAGACCAGAGGATCCGGGTTCGAGGCCAGCCTCAGCTACCTAGTGAGGCACTCTGCAACTTAGTGAGACTCGGTTTCAAAATAAATAATAAAAAATAGGGCTGGGGGTGTAGCTCGGAGGTAGAATGCCCCTGAGTTCAATCCCCAGTACCGCAAAAAAATAAAATAAAAAAAAATAAAATATATACAAATGTTACTTAACATTTTAAGCAATATTTGGCATTGTCAAACTTTATATTTCTATATTATAAATTAGGGTGAATATTTTCTATATATTTGCTATATTTCTTCTATATTATTCATATCTTTTGCCTGTTCTTTTATTGGATAGTTCATCTATTAATTTTTAGGAGCCTTTTATATATTTTGGATATTAATTCTTGGTTATATGAATGATCTGTAGTTGCCGGATACTTATCCTTGAATTTTTTATGTTTTATCTTTGGCATTATTAAATTTAATAATTTAATGATTTTTAGTTTTAATTCATTTTTTTTTTGGTGGTACTGTTGATGGAGCCCAGGGACACTCCACATCAGAGGTATATCCCCAGATCTATTCTTTTATTTGGAAACAGGGCCTCATTAAATTCCAGATGGCCTCACTAAGTAGCTGAGGAAACAAGAATTTTGGGATGAGGTACTGGGGTTTGAACCCAGGTGCATTCTACCTCCAAGCCTGATTTTATCTTTTATTTGGATACAAGGTCTCACACACCTGGCTTATTTTTTATTTTGAAATAGTGTCTTGCTAAGTTGCTGAGGACCTTGCTAAATTGATGCAGCTGGCCTCAAAACTGTTTTCCTCCTGTCTCAATTTTTCAAGGACTGGTATTATTGGCATGTGCCACCACACCCAGCAGGAAACAGAAGTTTTTATATCTGACAGGGACATATTAAACACAGAGTAAAGAAAAGAAAGGAAGTAGCGATGATATTATATTTCTCATAGCCTTCCCCAGAATAGACTATATTTCAGCACATGGGCCTATGTGCTTGGTCCAGAATGTCCCAATTCATTCTCTAGTTTTTACCTGACTTAAACCCTTTCTCCTTAGGTGGATGACGACTTTACAGCCCAAGACTACAGGCTTCAGTTTCGCAAGTGTACTTCCAATCATTTTGAAGATGTTTATGTAGGTTCTGAAACTGAATTTATAGTATTGCACATAGATCCCAATGTTGATTACCAGTTCAGAGTCTGCGCCCGAGGAGATGGCCGACAGGAGTGGAGTCCCTGGAGCGTCCCCCAGATAGGTCATTCCACATTGGTGCCTCATGGTATGCTGTTAACTTTCTCACTCCTGAAGATTAACTGTATAGAAACATTTATATGCTGTGGTAAGGGCAAGCATTGATATCTTTTTCCTAAGGATAAATTCTGAATTGATAAGAACATGAAACATGTCTTTTACTCTTTAATTACTTCATGTAAATTTTTTTTTCATCACTTCTTATCTTTGGAGTCCAAAAATAATGCTAGATAGATTCTTAGCATCACCTAAAATAAAAAGTTAAAAATATTCTATAGGACACTGATTTTTTCAAAACATATCTGGACAGAAGTATTTACTTTTTTGTTTGTTTTCTTTTTCTCTTTTGGTACTGAGGATTGAAACCAGAAGCATTCTATCTCTGAGCTACATTGCAGCCCTGTTTTATTTTTTGTTTGGAAACAGGGTCTCACTAGGTTGATGAGTCTCACTACTTGCTGAGACTATCCTGGAAACTTCAATCCTCCTGTCTCACTCTGCCAAGTACTGGGATTACAGGCATGTGCCACCACATCTAGTTTATTTTTTGTTTAGAAACAGAATCTCACTAAGTTGCTGAGGCTGGCCTTGAACCTAAGATCCTCCTGTCTCAGCTTCTTAAATTCTGGGATTGCAAGCCTATGCTACCATGACTCACCCCTTCTTTCCTTCCTTCCTTCCTGCCTGCCTGCCTGTCTGCCTGCCTGTCTGCCTGCCTGTCTGCCTGCCTGCCTGCCTGCCTGCCTTCCTTCCCTTTCTTTCTTTCTTTCTTTTTTTTTTTTTTTGCCGTACTGGGGATTGAACTCAAGGGCACTCTACCTCCGAGCTATACCTCCAGCCCTATTTTTTATTCTTTATTTTGAAACAGGGTCTCACTAAGTTGCAGAGGGCCTCACTAGGTAGCTGAGGCTGGCTGCGAACCCGGATCCTCTGGTCTCAGCCTCCCGAGTGCTAGGATTACAAGCATGCGCCACCATGCCCGGCTTTCCTTCCCTTTCTTGTTTGTTTGTTTATTTATTTTTGTGGTGCTAAGGATTGAACCCAGGGTATCACTCATGTTAGGCATGTGCTCTACCACTGAGCTACTCCCACAGCTCTTTTTATTTTGTTTTGAGTCAGCATCTTGCTAAATTGCCCAGGATTGTAATCCTTCTGCCTCAGCTTCCCAAGGAGCTAGGAGTAAGTGCTTGTGCTACCATGCCTGGTAGTATTTTTCATTTTTTAATGTGTTAGTGGGGATTGTACTCAGAGCCTTGTGTATGATAAACATATACTCTAAGCCAGGCATGGTGGCACATGCTTATAATCCCAGTACTTGGGAGGTTAAGATAGGAGGATCGCAAGTTCATGGCCAGCCTCAGCAGTTTTTGAGTCCATACACAACTTAGTGAGCCCCTGTTTCAAAATAAGGAATAATATAGGGCTGGTGATATATCTCAGAGGTAGAATGCCCCTGGGTTCATTCTTCTGTACTACAAAAAAAAAAAACCTGGCCACACTATTAATTAATTTTTTCTTAATGTGTGTATATGCTACTGGGATTGAACTAGAGCATTCTACCTCTGAGCTTCACCTTCAGCACTATTTTTATTTTTACTTTGAAACAGGGGCCCACTGGGTTAATGATTTTCTCACTCCTTACTGAGGCTGTCCTCAAATCTGTGATCCTCCTTTCTCTGTCTCCCAAGTACTAGGATTACAGGTGTGCACCACCATGCCCAGCTTTTTTATTTTTTTATTTTATTTTATTTTGCGGTACTGGGGATTGAACTCAGGGGCATTCCACCTCTGACCTATACCTCCAGCCCTATTTTTTTATTCTTTATTTTGAAACCGAGTCTCACTAAGTTGCGGAGTGCCTCACTAGGTAGATGAGGCTGGCCGCGAACCCGGATCCTCCGGTCTCAGCCTCCCGAATGCTGGGATTGCAAGTGTGCGCCACCACGCCCGGCTCCCAGCTTTTTTATTTTTAAACGGGGCCTCACTAATTTGCAGAGGCTAGCCTGGAACCTGAGATTCTCCTGCTTCAGTTTCCCAAGAACTAAAATTACAGGCATGTGCCATCACACCCTACTTAATTAGTTTTTAAACTAGTTGGGAGCCTGGCATGGTGGCACAAGCCTGTAATCCTAGTACTTGAGAGGCTGAAACTGGAGGATGGTAGGTTCAAGGTCAGCCTCAGTAAGTAGTGAAACTCTTATCAACCTAGGGAGACCCTGTTTCAAAATAAAAATTAAAAAATAGGGCTAGAAGCCGGGCGTGGTGGTGCATGCTTGTAATCCCAGCATTTGGGAGGCTGAGACCGGAGGATCCAGGTTCGCGGCCAGCCTCAGCTACCTAGTGAGGCACTCCGCAACTTAGTGAGACCCGGTTTCAAAATAAAGAATAAAAAATAGGGCTGGGGGTATAGCTCAGAGGTAGAATGCCCCTGAGTTGAATCCCCAGTACCACCACCAAAAAAAAAAAATAGGGCTAGAGGTATAGCTCAGAGACAGAATGCCTATGGATTCAATCTCTAGTACCAAAAAAAATCAGGTTGGAACAAGATCAAATAATCTTGGACCATGATTTTATTTGATAGGAAATAACACTTACTTGATTTTGCATTCCAAAATTGTGCAGGAATATAATGAAATCTTTTTGTAATTTGTGGGACTGACCATGATACTACATTATTGAGTACTTTATTAAACTTAGTTATAACCCCTATGAGTAGTCACTTTCATTTCCAAGTTCTATTTAATGTGTCATTATTGAAGTTACCTCAAAGAGACTCTAATAATTATCAACATCTTTGCTTTTAAAAGAATGGACAACTGGCTTTGAGGGATACAGTCTGAGTAGCCGAAGAAACATAGCATTGCGGAATGATGCTGAATCCTCAGGTGTTCTCTACTCCAGTGCTCCAACCTATTTCTGTGGGCAGACATTAACATTCAGGCAAGTAGATGTTAAAATATCTGTCATGAGCTGGGTGCAGTGGTACACACCTATAGTCCCAGCTACTATAGTGTGTGTGTGTGTGTGTACTTGGAGGGTACTTAAGGGCCTAGTACTCAGAAGGATAATTATACTCTGGTAGGTACTGTTCTGTTCTTTAGCTTTTCCACCCCCGCTCAAGTGTTAAGAAGGTTTAGAGCTGCTGAAGCCAGAGAAACCTGTGTTATTGACTGGTCTTTTGAGACAGGTTTGAGACCAGCCTCAGCAATTTAGCAAGACTCTTAACCTAGTGAGACCCCGTTTCAAAACAAAAACTAAAAAGGGCTTGGAAATATCCTCTGGGTTCAGTCCCCAGTAACACACACACACACACACACACACACACACACACACACACAAATAAATAGGCTGGAGGTGGTGGCCCACGCCTGTAATCTCAGTACTTGGGAGGTTGAGACAGGAAGATCCCAGGTTTGAGGACAACCTCAGCAAGTAACAAGACTCTCAGCACTCTAGTGAGACCTTGTTTGAAAACAAAACCAAAAAAAGGCCTGGAATATAGCTTAAGAGATAGAGCACCCCTGGGTTCAATCCCCAGTATCACCAATAAATAATATTTACTATGATTTTATTTATTTATTTATTTATTCATTTATTTATTTATTTATTTGGTACTGGAGATTGAATCCAGAGGCATTCTACCTCTAAGCAACACCCCTGCCTGATTTTTTAAATTTCTTATTTTGAAACAGGGTCTCATTAGATTGCTGAGATCCTTGCTAAGTTGCTGAGGTTGGCTGTGATCCTCCTGTCTCTGCCTTCCAAGTACTGGGATTACAAGTGTGTACTACCACCCTGGTTTAATTTATTTTCTTTTCTCTTTTCTCCTTTTCTTCTCTTTTTATTTTTTATTTTTTGTGGTACTGGATAGTGAACTCAGGGTGTTCTACCTCCGAGCTCCACCCCAACCCTATTTATTTATTCATTTATTTATTTTACGGTATTGGCGATTGAGCCTGGAGTCATTCTACCTTTGAGCTACACCCCCAGCCCAATTTTATTTTATTTTATTTTTTTTTTCCGGTACTGGGGATTGAACTCAGGAGCATTCTACCTCCGAGCTACACCCCCAGCCCTATTTTTTATTCTTTATTTTGAAACCAGGTCTCACTAAGTTGCAGAGTGCCTCACTAGGTAGCTGAGGCTGGCCGCAAACCTGGATCCTCCGGTCTCAGCCTCCTGAATGCTGGGATTACAAGCGTGCGCCACCACGCCTGGCTCCCAATTTTATTTCTTTCTTTTTTTTTTCTCGGTACTAGGGATTGAACTCAGGGGCATTCTACCTCCAAGCTACACCCCCAGCCCTATTTTTTATTCTTTACTTTGAAACCGAGTCTCACGAAGTTTCGGAGTGCCTCACTAGGTAGCTGAGGCTGGCCGCAAACCCGGATCCTCCAGTCTCAGCCTCCCGAATGCTGGGATTACAAGCGTGCGCCACCACGCCCGGCTTTATTTCTTATTTTGAAACAAGGTCTCACTAGGTTGATGAGAGTCTTACTACTTGCTGAGGCTGTCCTCGAACCTATGATCCTCCTGTCTCAGCCTCCCAAGTACTAGGATTACAAGTGTTTGCCACCATGCTCGGCTCTTTGTTTTTTTGTTTTTTTTTTAAGTACTGGAGATTAAACCCAGGGGCATTCTACCTCTGAGCTATACCCCTAGTCCTATTTTTATTCTTTATCCTGAAATAGGGTCTCACTAAGTGGAGGGCCTCACTAAGTAGCTGAGGCTGGCTGCAAACCTACCATCCTTCTGTCTCAGCCTCCCAAGTACTGGGATTACAAGTGTGTGCCATCACGCCCGGCTTTTTTGTTTCTTTTTTTTAATGTGCTTTCATTGATGCATTAGGGTCTCACATCTTAATGCAAATCATGGTGACAGTGACATATATGCACACAGCACTTGGTGCCCCCCCCACTCCCCGCTGCCGCCTCCCCATCTCCCCCCTTCTCATACACAGTACTGAGATTGACAATGGAATTTTTGCATATGTACACAGAGTCGATGTTAATAGTTCCAATAATGAACCTCAGTCTTCCCCCTCCCCTCCCTTACACCACCTCCCTGGCTCTACTGAGGTTTCTCCTCCACTACCTGGAGTCCCTCTGGTATCCCAGTTACTCCCTAGTTTGCACATATTAAAGAAAACATATGTCCTTTTACTTTCTGTAACGGGCTAATCTCACTTAACATAACGTTCTCCAGGTCCTTCCATTTTCTTGCAAATGACATTATTTTATTCTTCTTTATTGCTGAGTAGAATTCCATTTTGTGTATTTCCCATAATTTTGTAATCCATTCATCTGTTGATGGACACCTGGGTTGATTCCATAATTTGGCTATTGTGAATTGTGCTGCTATGACATGGGTATGCATATATTACTGTAGTTCTTTGGTTTCAACCTCTTTGGAAAGATACCTAGGAGTTGGTATAGCTGGATCATATGGTGGGTCCATTCCCAGTTTTCTAAAGAATCTCCACTCTGATCTCCATAGTGGCTGAACTAGTTTGCAATCCCACCCACAGTATAGAAGAGTTCCTATTTTCCCACATCCTTGCCAGCCTGGCTCCTTTTAAGTTCTTTGTATACTCCAGATATTAATCCTCTGTCAAAGGGATAACTAGTAAAGATCTCCCATTCCGTAGGCTTTCTCTTTAGACTCTTGATGGTTTCCTTTGATGTGCAGAAACTTCGTAGTTTAATGCCATCCCACTTATTAATTCTTGTTTTAGTTTCCTGAGCTTTGGGGTCTTGCTGAGGAAGTTTCTACCTGTGCCTGTATGTTGGAGTGTTGAACCTATGCTCTCCTAGTAGCTTCACTGTCTCTGGTCTAACTTCCAGGTCTTTGGTCCATCTCGAATTGACTCCTGTGCAGGGTGAGAGGTATGGATTTAGTTCCATTTTTCTACAAATGGATAAATCAGCTTTCCAACACCATTTGTTGAAAAGGCTGTCTTTTCTCCAGTGTATGTGTTTGGCCCCTTTTTCAAAAATCAATTGACTATAAATATGTGGCTTTGTTTCTCTATCTTCTATTCTGTTCCATTGATCGATGTTCCTGTTTTTGTGGCGATACCATTCTGTTTTGATTACTATAGCTCTATAGTATAATTTGAAGTTAGGAATTATGATACCTCCTACATGGTTTTTTTTTTTTTTTTTTTTTTTTTTTTTTTTTTTTTTTTTTTTTTTTTTTTTTTTTTTTTTTTTTTTTTTTTTTTTTTTTTTTTTTTTTTTTTTTTTTTTTTTTTTTTTTTTTTTTTTTTTTTTTTTTTTTTTTTGCGGTACTGGGGATTGAACTCAGAGGCATTCTATCTCTGAGCTATACCCCCAGCCCTATTTTTTATTCTTTATTTTTGAAACAGAGTCTCACTAAGTTGCGGAGTGCCTCACTAGTAGCTGAGGCTGGCCACAAACTTGGATCCTTCAGTCTCAGCCTCCCAAATGCTGAGATTACAAGCGTGCGCCACCACACTCAGCTCCCAGTCCTATTTTTTTATTCTTTTTTTTGAAACAGAGTCTCACTAAGTTGCAGAGTGCCTCACTAAGTAGCTGAGGCTGGCTACGAACCCAGATCCTCCGGTCTCAGCCTCCCAAGTACTGGGATTACAAGCATGTGCTACCACGCCCAGCTCCCCAGCCCTTTTTTTTTTTTTTTTGCAATACTGGGGATTGAATTCAGGGGCATACTACCTCGGAGCTACACCCCCAGCCCCATTTTTTATTCTTTATTTTGAAACACGGTCTCACTAAGTTACGGATGCCACATTAGGTAGCTGAGGCTGGCTGTGAACCCAGATCCTCAGCCTCCCAAATACTGGGATTACAAGCATGCACCAACACACCCAGCTCCCCAGCCCTTTTTAAATTTTCTTATTTGAGACAGGGTCTCACTAGGTTGATGAGAGTCTCACTACTTGCTGAGATTGTCCTGGAACCTTCAATCATCCTGTCTCATCCTCCCAAGTACTGGGCTTAGAAGTATATGCCACCACACTCAACTTACTATGATTTTAATGTGTCCTTCTAAATTCATGTATTTGAAACTTAATCCCCAAGGCAACAGTGTTGAGAGGTGAGAAATTTAAGAGGCAATTAGATCATGAAGACTGTACTCTCACTAATGTATTAATGCCATTATCACAGGAGTGAGTTTGTTACAGAAGCAAAACTATATGTTACTGCACTATATACTGTAGAAAATTGTAAATATTTGTATACCTAAACAGAGAAAAGATACAGTAAAAATACTAGGCAATAGAAATTTTTTAGCTCTTTTAATTTTAGGGGACATCATCATATATGTAGTCTGTCATTGGCCAAAACATTACATAGTGCATGACCCTACAAGATTTTTTTTTTTTTTTTTTTTTTTGCGGTCCTGGGGATTGAACTCAGGGGCATTCTACCTTCGAGCTATACCCCCAGACCTATATTTTATTCTTTATTTTGAAACTGAGTCTCACTAAGTTGCAGAATGCCTCACTAGGTAGTTGAGGCTGGCCTCGAACCTGGATCCTCTGGTCTCAGCCTCCCAAATGCTGGGATTACAAGCGTGCACCACCACGCCCGGCCCTACAAGATATTTAAAACAGTGTTTATTATGTGGTAGGTTAAAAATTTTTATTAGTTGTTGTTATTATTATTATTGTTGTTACTTGGTACTGGGGATTGAACCCAGGGGCATTCTCTCAACCACACACCTCTAACCCTAGTTTTTTACTTTTTATTTTGAAAGAGTATCTCACTGAGTTGCTGAAGCTAGCCTCAAACCTGCTATCTTTCTCTCAGCCTCCCAAGTATTAGGATAATAGGCATGTGCTATGTGCTACCATGCATGGTGGTACAATTGCTCCTTTTTTTGGTACTAGGGATTGATCCAGGGGCATTCTACCTCTGAGCTACACCCCAAGCCTTATTTTTTTCCATTTTTATTTTGAAACAGGGTCTCACTAAGTTGATGAGTCTCAGTACTTGCTGAAGCTTGTCCTTGAACCTATGATCCTTCTGTGTAAGCCTCCCAAATACTGGGATTACAAATGTGAGCCACCATGCCTGGCTGTTTGTTTGTTTGTTTTGTAGCATTAGGGATTGAAACTAAGGAGATTCTACCTTTGAGCTACATCCCTGTTCTTATTTTGTTTATTATTTTGAAAGGGGGTCTTGCTAAGTTTCCCATATTGGCCTTAAACCAGTGCTCTTCCTGTCTCAGCCTCCCAAATACTGGATTACAGCATGTACCACCATGCCCAGCTTCAAACTGCTCATTTTAAACTGGTACCTGTTAGGTATCATTCTACTTTGTTTTTGTTGTTGTTGTTATTGTTTGTTTCTTTTCTTTTCTTTTTTTTCTTTTTTTTGCAGTACTGGGGATTAAACACAGGGATTTCTACCTCTGAGCTACGCCCGTAGTCTTATTTTTTATTCTTTATTTTGAAACAGGGTCCCACTAAGTTGCAGAAGGCCTCACTAAGTAGCTGAGGCTGGCTGTAAACCTGGATCCTCCGGTCTCATCCTCCCAAGTACTGGGATTTCAAGCATGTGCCACCATACCCAGCTCCAAATTGTTTTATTTTATCCATGTTGTTATTCACTTTAATGCCCAAATTTGATCAGAAGGAGCCTCTCTAAGCAGAATCTTTTGTCTTTTGGACATTTTTTCTTTAAGCTTTTATTTTCTGGTATAGTAAGATATTTGGGGCTGCCTTTTCCTACTTCTGCCCTGGAATTGCCATTTCTTTCAGGATTCCTAAGTCCTTTTAGTAAAGGAATAGTATAAACTAAGATCTGAGGTGTATGAATTTTTTTTTTTTAATCTCAGAGGTTAAAGTCTTCTGAGAGAATAACAAATTAAGAAGGTATATGGAGAAAATATTAAATATTGAGCAAAGTAAAAATTAAAACCTTCAGAGCCGGGCGTGATGGCGCACACTTATATTCCCAGTACTTGGGAGGCTGAGACCGGAGGATCTGGGTTTGCAGCCAGCCTCAGCTAGTTAGTGAGGCCCTCTGCAACTTTGTGAGACCGTTTCAAAATAAAGAATAAAAAATAGGGCTGGGGGTGTAGCTCGGAGATAGAATACCCCTGGGTTCCCACCCCAGGACTGCAAGAAAATATATATAAATAAATAAATAATTAAAAAGTAAAAATTAAAACCTTCAGAAAATAAAACAAAACAAAACAAAAGCTACCATAACCAAAATGAAAATAAAAATGACAGCCTTGCCAGTTCAACCTGTAGTCCCAGCAATTTAGGAGGCTGAGGCATGAGGAACAAAAGTTCAAGGCCAGCCTGGGCAACTTAGCCAGACCCTGTCTCAAAATAAAATACAAAAGAGCTGGGCAAGACGGTGCATGCCTGTAATCCCATTACTGTGGAAGCTGAGATAGGGATTACAAGCGTGCACCACCATGCTCAGCTATCATTTGACTTTTTTTTTTTTTTTTGCAGTACTAAGGATTGAACCCAGGGGCATTCTACCTCTGAGCTACACCCCTAGCCCTATGTTTTATTCTTTTATTTTGAAACAGGGTCTCACTAAGTTGTGGAGGGCCACAGTAAGTAGCTGAGGCTGGCCACGAACCCGGATCTTCCAGTCTCAGCCTTCCAAGTGTGCACCACCACTCCCAGCTTATCATTCTACATTTTTTTTTTTTTGAGGTACCGAGAGTTGAACTCAGGGGCATTCTACCTCCGAGCTATATCCCCAGCCCTATTTTTTATTCTTTATTTTGAAACAGGGTCTCACTAAGTTGCAGAGGGCCTCACTAAGCAGCTGAGGCTGGCCGCGAACCCGGATCCTCCCGTCTCAGCCTCCCAAATGCTGGGATTACAAGCATGTGCCACCAAGCCCAGCTCTTTTTTTTTTTTTTTTTTTTTTTCAGTACTGGGAGTTGAACTCAGGGGCATTCTACCTCTGAGCTATACCCCCAGCCCTATTTTTTATTCTTTATTTTGAAACCGAGTCTCACTAAGTTGCAGAGTGTCTCACTAGGTAGCTGAGGCTGGCCGCGAGCCCGGATCCTCCGGTCTCAGCCTCCCGAATGCTGGGATTACAAGCGTGCGCCACCACGCCCGGCTTAGCCCAGCTCATTTTTAAAGAACAGATAACTAACCTTTCTATTTCATTTACAGAGTTGAAACTGTGGGACAACCAGACAGAAGAGATAGTATAGGAGTATGTGCAGAAAAGCAGAATGGCTATGACTCTTTGCAGCGGGATCAAGCTGTGTGTATTAGTACCAATGGTAAGAAAGAAATAACTCATTCTCCTTGAAATATATTACTCTAGTAAGATATGAATCTGGCCAGGTGTGATGGTGCATGCTTATAATCCCGGGACTTGGGAGGCTGAGACAAGAGGACAACAGTTTCAAGGCCAGACTCAACAACTTAGGGAAACTAAACAACCTCAGCAGACTCTGTTTCAAAAAAGAAGTAAAAAGGGCTAGGGATATAGCTTGGAAGTAGAATGCCCCTGGGTTCATTCCCTAGTACCACCAAAAAAAAATATATATGAATCTGTCTTTTTTTTGGCAGTACTAGAGATTGAATCCAGTACTTCCTTCATGCTAACAAATGCTCTACCAGTGAGCTAATCTCCAGTCCTTACAAACATTGTTTTAAACCCTTTACAAGTTGGGGATAGTGGTGAACATCTATAATCCCAGGGCTTGGGGGGCTGAGACAGGAAGATCACAAGTTTGAGGCAAG
This sequence comes from Graphiurus murinus, assembly GCA_004027655.1. Lineage (NCBI taxonomy): Eukaryota > Metazoa > Chordata > Mammalia > Rodentia > Gliridae > Graphiurus > Graphiurus murinus. Next base: position 14,223 of record PVLC010036291.1, read on the forward strand.
CCTCAGCAACTTAATGAGACCCTGTTTCAGAATAAAATAGGGATAGAAGTGTAGCTCAGAGGTAGAATGCCCCTGGGCTCAATCCCTAGCACCAATAAGTAAATTAAAATTAAAAAAATAATCTTTTACAAATATAGTAAGTCGGGCTGGTGCTATAGGTCAGTGAAGTCAGTAGCAGAGTGCTCGTGTAGCATGCTTGAGACCTGTCATACAACCCCCAGTGCTGGGGGAAAAAAGTAAAAACAAGTAATATTCTCATTCTAACTACTTTTTGAGGTAGGAGTGGGATAATACTCATTTCATAGATGATGAAAACTAAGGGTCCAGGGTGATTACATAACTAGTTTCAACTCAACCTGTAGGTAGCCTGGAAGCTACTGAAATTTGAACCAGGCAGTCAGCCTCTTGATTTTGTGTGTATAGATCATCTAAGTTTGCCATATTTATCTTAAAGGTTAGGTAACTATGAAAAAGTAAAAAAAAGTTGTTTTGGGGGGTTTTTTTGGTGTGTGTGTGGGTGGGTGGGTGGTACTGGGGATTGAACCCAGGGACATTCTACCTTTGAGCTACACCCCTAGCCCAAGTTTATTACTTAATTGGAAACACAGTCTTGCTAGGTTGATGAGTCTCACTACTTGCTGAGGCTGTCTTTGAACCTGCGATCCTCTTGTCTCAGCCTCCCAAATACTGGGATTATAGTCCTGTGCCACCACACCTGGCTTTTTTTTTTTTTTTTCCTTAACAGTACTATGGACTAAACCCAAACCTAGGGCCTCACACATGCTAGGTAAGGACTGTTTCACTGAGCTGCACCCCCAGCTTTTTCTTTCCCCTGTGGCACTGGGTGTTGAACTTGGGGTATTCTACCTCTGAGCTACACCCCAAACCCTATTTTATTTTGAAACAATGTCTTGCTACATTACCATGTGCTACTTATAATCCCACTGTCGTACCCTCTCAAATCATGGGATTTTTTTTTTTTTTTTTGCTAAACTGGGGATTGAACCCAGGGCATTCTACCTCTGAGCCCCATTCCTAGCCCTATTTTTTTTTTTTTTTTTTTTTTTTTTGGCGGTACTGGGGATTGAACTCCGGGGCATTCTACCTCCGAGCTATACCCCCAGCCCTATTTTTTATTCTTTATTTTGAAACCGAGTCTCACTAAGTTGCAGAGTGCCTCACTAGGTAGCTGAGGCTGGACGCGAACCCGGATCCTCCAGTCTCAGCCTCCCGAATGCTGGGATTATAAACACGTGTCACCATGCCCGGCTTTAGCCCTATTTTTATTCTTTATTTTGAAACAAGGTTTTACTAATTTGTGGAGGACTTCACTAAGTAGCTGAGGCTGGTGGTGAACTCACAGTCCTTCTGCCTCAGCCTCCTAAGTACTAGGATTACAAGCCTATGCCACCATTCCCGTCTCCGTTTTTGTTTGTTTGTTTGTTTTTGTGGTACTAGAGATTAAAACCAGAGGCATTCTACTTTTGAGCTACATCCCCAGCACAATTTTTTTTCTTTTTTTTTCTTTTTTTTTTTGCAGTACTGGGGATTGAACTGAGGGGCATTCTAACTCTGAGCTACATTCCCAGTCATTTTTTTTTTTGGTTTTTTTTGGCGGTACTGGGGATTGAACTCAGGGGCATTCTACCTCCGAGCTACACCCCCAGCCCCATTTTTTATTCTTTATTTTGAAACCGAGTCTCACTAAGTTGCGGAGTGCCTCACTAGGTAGCTGAGGCTGGCCGCGAACCCGGATCCTCTGGTCTCAGCCTCCCGAATGCTGGGATTACA
>PVLC010036292.1:0-15734 GCA_004027655.1 Graphiurus murinus
TCTATTTTTAGGGCTACATGAATTTAGGTAATTGCGTTTTCTTGGTTAATAATTTGTTTTATTATTATGAGACATCCCTTTTTATGTCTGATTATATTTCTTTGTCTGAATCTACTTTGATACTAATATGTAGCCACTGAAACTTTCTTATGATTAGTATTTGCATGGCGTATATTTTTCCTCCACATCTAAAACTTTATATATCTGTGTCTTTATATATCAAACTTGTAGACAGTATATATATTTAGGTCCTACATTCTTATTTAGTCTGACAACCTCTCACTTTTAAAATTGAAGTGTGTAGACCATTTATATTTAACAAAATTTTCAATATGACTGATGGTAACTTTAATACCTTGCTATTTTTTCATTTTTTCTCATCTGCTCCATTTTCCTTCTTATTTTAGATTAGTTCAGTATTTATATTTTTAATTTTCTCATTCTTATCCTTTTTGTTTTTGGTGTCATAACTTTTATTTCCACATATTAAAAACTTTAAAATATATTCATACTAGTTTTGCTTTACATAGTCAATTATATTTTAAATAATTAAAATTTAAAATAAGGGCTATTTCTTTCTCTGATGCTCTTCATTTCTTTGTGTGTATTTGAGTTTTCATTTGATATTGTCTTCTTCAATCAGAAGATTTTTCTTTAATAGTCCTTATAGAGCATTGCACTATCCCTGCTTCTTTAATCTAAAAATATCTTCATTTTTAAAGGATATTTTCACTGGGCAAAGAATTCCAAGTTAGCAGTTTTTGTTTATTTGCTTGTCAGCACTTAAAGATGTTTCATTATCTTCGAACTCTCTTTATCTTTGACAAGATCCTCCCTTTGCCACCTTAAGATTTTTCTCTTTTATATTTCTTTTTAATATATTTTTATTTGTACATTGTAATCATACATCATAATGAACATCAGAGTGATAGAAACACACATGCACACAGCACTTGGTGTGCTTCATTCTGGATCTCACCCCACTCCTTTCCCCTTCCTATACATACTGTTGAGATTGAAATTGATGACTTTGTATATGTAATAGCACCATTTGAACTGTTTCCTTCATCAAACCTCCCTTTCTTCCTCCCGACCTCCTACCCCAAGTTCCCTTCCTCTATTCTACTGATACCTCTCCTTGTTTAACTGAAGTCTCTTTTATTTCCCAATTTCTCTCTAGCTTCCACATATGAGAGAAAATAAATGTTACTTCACTTTCTGAGACTGGCTAATCTCACTAGGCATTATATTCTCTAGATCCATCCATTTTCCTGAAAATGACCTTATGTTGTTCTTTATGGTCAAGTAAGATCCAATTGTGTGTATATACCATAGTTTTATGTCATTCATCTGTTGATGGACACCTAGGCTAGTCCCATAATTTGCCTATTGTGAATTGTGCTTCTATAAATATGGGTACACATGTATCACAATAATATTTCAACTTCAATTTCTTTGGAAAGATGTCCAGGAGTGGTATAGCTGGGTCATACGGTGGTTCCATTCCCAGTCTTCTAAGGAACTTCTGCATTCTACATAGTGGCTGTACTAATTTGCAATTCTACCAATAGTATATAAAGATTCCCATTTACCCACATCTTTGCTAGTATTTATTATTGTTTATCATCTTGATGATTGCCATTCTAACTAGGGTTATGGAATCTCAGTGTAGTTTTGATTCGCATATCCCTGATTGCTCATGAGGTTTAACATTTTTTTTATGTATTTACTGACTATTTGTATTTCTACCTTTGAGAAGTGTCTATTCAGTTCAATTGCTCATTTTTGATTGGGTTATTTAATTTTTTAGTGTTAAGTTTTTAAACTCTTTGTATATTATAGCTATTAGGCCTCTATCAGAGGAGTAGCTTTCAAAGATTTTCTCCGACTCTGTAGGTTCTGTCTTCAGACTCTTAATTGTTTCCTTTGCAGAACAGAAACTTTTTAATACCATCTTACTTATTGATTTTTGTTTTCTTGAGTTTTGCGGGTCTTATTGAGGAAGTCTCTACTAGTGCCTATATATTGAAGAGTTGGTCCTACCTTCTTCTACTCAATGAAATAGAGAATAAAAAACTACAAAGGAGTAATAAAACAAAAAGCTGAGAGCTTTTTTTTAAAGATAAACAAAATTGATAAGCCCTTGGTCAACCTACTCAACAGAGAGAATTGGCCCGAATTACTAAAGTAATAGATTAAAAAGGAGATGTCACCACAGACAGTGTGGAAATTCAGAGGATCATTAAAAACCATTATGAAAACTTATACTCCAATAAACTTGAAAACCTAGAAGAAATCAAGGAATTTCTAGACATGTATACTCTATCTAAATTGTACCAACAGGTTATAGAAAACCTAAACCAACCAAGCAAGCAAAGAAATTGAAATAGCAATAAAAACCCTCCCACAAAGAAAAGTCCAGGACCAAAAGGATTCCCTGCTGAACTCTACCAGAACTTCGCCGGAGAACTAAGCCCAATGGTTCTCAAATTATTTCATGAAATAGAGATTTTCTATCTTTTTCCATGTTTTCACCAATGAAATTATGATATGCTTAGGTTTTGTTTTGTTTCCAAATTTTGTTTCATTGAACTTTTTAGATCTGTGCTTACAGTTTTCATCAAATTCTGGAAAATGTTTGTATCCCACTGTGTCTTCAGATGTTTTTTCCGCATCCTCTACCTATCTTCTTTCTTTTTGGGTACTTCAAATACAAGTACATTAGATAACTTGATATTGCTTGCTCCTTAGATGGCTGAGGTTCTACTCTTTTTTCTGCGGCTTCTTTTTTTCTTTGTGTTTAAATGTGATTTAATTTTATTGCTTGTAAGTTCACTACTCCTTTTTTTCCATTTTTTAGCCTGATATATCCTCCCAGTGAAATTTTGATTTTAGATACTGTATTTTTCAGCTCCGGAAGTATCATTTGTCTCTTTCTTTATTATCTTCCACTTGTTTTCTCATTGTTTGTGTACTTATTTTAGTGACTGAGTATATTTGTAATAGCTATTTTCAAGTCTTTGTCTTTCTCTGGGTCTGTTCTATGTAACTGCTCTCTCTTTTGTTTGTGCATCATAATCTCTTTCTTCTTTGCATATATAGTCATTTCTTATTAGCTGCTGGGCATTGTATTTATTATTGAGTGTCTGAGTGTTATCATCTTCCTTTCTGGAGAGTTAGAGTTAGAATTTTTATTTCGAAGGCATGAAAGGGGTTTGAAGAATAGCTCGTTCCTTTCAAATCTTATTTTTTTGTTTTACTAGGGAAGGTTTAGAGTGACCTTACCTCTAAGGGTAGCTTAGTTGTTCTACAAAATTGTGATTCTCCTGATATTTCAACAGAGTGACCCAAATTTCATTTTGTCTCCTCCTCCTCCTCCTCCTCCTCCTCTTCCCCCTCTTCCTCCTCCTCCTCCTCCTCCTCCTCTTCTTCTTCTTCTTCTTCTTCTTCTTCTTCTTCTTCTTCTTCTTTCTCTCTCTCTCTCTCTCTCTCTCTCTCTCTCTCTCTCTCTCTCTCTCTCTCTCCCTCTCTCTCTCTCTCCCCCTGTCTCTCTCTCTCTCTCTCTCCTCTTGTGTGTGCTTCTAGAGATTGAACCCAGAGACATTCTACTTCCCATCTATACCCCAGCCCCATTTTATTTTTTATTTGGAACAGGGTGTTGCTAAACTGATGTAAACCTCAGTAGGTTACTGAGGCTGATTTTGAACCTACAATCCTCCTGTCTCAGCCTTAAAGTACTGGGATTACATGTGAGCACCACCACCCCTAGCTCCTGATGCAGACTTTTGAAACTGTTACTCTGCAACTCTCCTGTTCTTCAAATACAAGTTATCCCCTCAACATCTATGTCCTCAACTCAGCATGATTGGCATGCTCAGTGTGGTTCTTCCTGACTTCTCAAAATTCTCCAGGACGTGCCCTAAGAAAAAAGATGCTGGCCAAGACGGAGGCTTGTTTTGTGTTTTCCTTATTTTAGAGATTTTAATCCTGTGCTGCCACCTGTTGTCAAATGCCTGAAGCAGCTTATTTTACATATATGTTGCATGCATATACATACATATATATGTATATATATGTTTAATTCATACATATATATTACCCTCATTTTTAGCTGTTCATGGCAGGAGGGCAATTATAGTGCCAGATAATGTGCTTTGGGTGGGAGCAGAAGTCCCTGTTTTTATTTTTAAAGTTCTTAACATGCTATATTTGTTTCTCCAACTATGTATTTAAATGCTTCTCTATACTATGAGCTAGATCTTTTGAGACTATATCAAGTCAAGTGCAGCAGAATGACAAGTACCTAAAATAAAACTTTGAACATGTCCAATTCATTAAAATGTGTTTATATTACTGAGATAAAGAAGGGATAGAGAGAATGAAAATGAGGGAGGATACAATCACAAAGGCTTTGTAATCATATGTTCATGCTCAGGGGTTGGAATAGACAGATAGTGGGAAATGGTGAATGATAACTTTTGAGGGTGGGGCTACATGCAAGTAGTGCAAACATCTCCAATGTTATCCTTTCATTGTTTCATCTTATTGTAGGCATAGCTAGAGCATAATATTTTGTATTTATGCCTGTACTACTTAGATCTTCCGTGTTAGTTCTTTATGAAATTTGCTATTTTTACAGAATTCTAGAACAAAACCATTGATTATTATTCTAAATGAATGTGGGTAATTATATATGCTTCTGACATTTCTATCTTCTTTCTTTCTTTTTTTTTTTTTTTTTTTTTTTTTTTTTTTTTTTTTTTTTTTTTTTTTTTTTTTTTTTTTGGCGGTACTGGGGATTGAACTCAGGGGTGTTCTACCTTCAAGCTATACCCCCAGCCCTATTTTTATTCTTTATTTTGAAACCAGGTCTCACTAAGTTGCAGGGTACCTCACTAGGTAGCTGAGGCTGGCCTTGAATCTCTGGTCTCAGCCTCCCAAATGCTGGAATTACAAGCATGTGCCACCATGCCTGACTTCTCTCTTATTTCTGACAGTTACAATTTATCCTCTCTGTAAGATAAGGGTTGGAGTGGCAGGTGTCTGGTATGCCCTTTAACCTGACACTCATGTGCTCCTTCTAACTCCCCCTTTTTCTTTTTTTTTATTGTAATAATTCGTGCATTGTAAGCATACATCTTTGTTACGTACAAATTGATAACGACATATGTGCACACATTTCTCATTTGACCCCTTCCCCAAATTCCCAACCCACTCCCTCGTCCTCCCTCCCTCTCAAGTTCAATTTAGTGAGTGTAACTCCCTCTTTTTTTTCTTCTCCTTCCTGATTGTGTGTATTCTTCCATATCCTAGTTTTTGCTACTCAAGGATTATAGTGGAAGAAGGGCTATCACCATTAGGATCAGTTTAAAAGAGGGAAAAGCATTTCACTTCATCAATTCCTGATTCATACCCATATAAAATCTAGCATAAAGTCTTTTGAGTCTAGCTTCATGAACCCAGAGTTTGCTTATTGAAATTAGAGAAAGAACAACTCTAGGGGCAGGTTGACATACTCTCCATTGGCTCTCAGTTCTATCATAATGTACCTTTTTGGTGCCCACTCTAATGGACTAGGAATTTTGAATCACTCCAAATTGATTCAGTTTCAGTTAAGATAAGCTACTTAAGGGCAGGATGGGCAAAGAGACAACATATGCTCATTTGAATTTATGCAAGGTGTATTTGTTGGATATAAAATGATTACAATTTTAACTTTTTAATAATGATCTTCCTTTTCCTTCTAATTTATCTGGAAGAAACATCTATAAAAGTAACATTCAGTATTAGAGAAAATAAGTCCCAGCCAGGCATGGTGACACATACCTGTAATCTTAGTACTTGGGAGACTGAGACAGGAATTTTGCAGGTTTGAGGACAGCCTCAGCAAGTAGTGAGACTCTCAACAACCTAATGACACCCTGTTTCAAAATAAAAAGTAAAATAGGATTGGGGGTGTAGCTCAAATGTAGAATGCACGTGAGTTTAATTCTCAGCACCACCACCACCACCACAACAAAAAATAGGTCCCTTTCTCCAAAATATATTTTAAAAATACTGTTCTCAATAATATGGACCACAGCAATAAATTTATTCCCTTGGTCACTGATATTCTAAGAATCTGATAGGTCTTCTTAACACTAAAGAAATTATACAATACACTCATGATATCTTATATTTAATCCAGAGGCTTTTAAGAACCAGCCATATACTCCATGTTAAAGTAATATTTTGGAAGAAGATGGAAAACAAATATATATGAAGAAGGGAAATGACATGTGCTGAGTATATTTTGGGGGGGAAGGGAAGTATTGGGGGTACTGAGGATTGAACCCAGAAGCACTTAAGGGACATTCTGCCTCTGAGCTACATGCCCAGCCCTATTTTATTTTATTTTTAAATTTTGAAACAGGTTCTCACTACGTTGCTGAGAGCCTCACTAAGTTGCTGAGATTGGTCTGGAACCTGTGATCCTCCTGTCTCAACCTCCCAAGTAATGGGATTACAGAAGTGTGCCACCACACCTGGCTCTGAGCATATATTTTAAATGTAAATTATTTTGTTTAACCTTTTTGAAGCAGAGTGTATTTTATTTTATCTGAAATTATCTTTCAGCACCTTGTCACTTCCCCACTGTGGAATCTATTTCCTTTCCACTTGAATTTATGGAGCCTGTGTGACTGTCTCAATAAAAAATAATACAAGAAAAAATGACAAACATGAATCCTGAGGATATCGTGCAAGACAATACATCTTCCTGGCTCACTATTTCCTTCAAATACCCTCTCTTAGAACCCAACCACCATGTTGTGAGGAAACCCAGGCCACACAGAGATATTACAAGTAGGTGTAGCCAACAGGCCCAGTAAAGATCTCATCCAATACCCAGTATCAACCAGGAGACATGAGCCTGAACAAGCCTTCGGTTGATCCCAGGTCCTGGCCAACAAGTTAACTGTAGATCTAAGACTATCAGCTGAGGTCTCAAACATCATGCAGCAGAGAAAAAGGTGAAACCAATCCTCTGCTTTCCCTACTAAAGTTGAGCAGAGGTGAGCAATCCCTACAGCATCCTCCTCCAATGGAAGATTTTGGAGTGAAATAAATGCCATTCTTCAGGCCAGTACATTTCAGGTGGATTTATAGGCAGTAGTAGGTGCCTGGCTGGAATACATTTGGGTTCTATGAAGTGAAGTGCAGCCAAAATCCAACCTACTAGAGGTGGGAGTTGCGGCAAGTGGCGGTGTTGGTGTTAGTGAAAGACTAAAGGAGTTCGAGCAGGCTATTAGAGGAAACCTGATAAACCTTCCAAAGACTGGTGCTGAGGACTTTAAGGAAAGAGAGGAAAATGTTGCTGCAAGCTGGAGGGAAGGGGACTCTTTTTGTGTACTCGTGGAAAGTTTAGCAACAATGTCTCCTGCCGTGAGGTGAAAAATAGGAAACATACCTTTTTTCTAGCTAAGGAGTTTTGCAGAAAGAGGGTTGAGAGTACTTTGCCTTCTGTCTGTTTCTTCTAGCTGCCTGTAGTAAAATGCAAGGAAGAGAGATGAGCTAAAGAAAGAACTGTTATATATAAAGTCTCCAGGACTTGCTGGGTTGGAAAAGAAAACTGTTTCTCATTCCCAGCCTCTCCAGATGGCAAATGATGCTAAATTAAGATGTGGCTTCTGAGCAGAGATCAAATCCAGGGTGCTGTCAAGAAAACATGATCTAAAGATAAAAAAAAAAAAACCTTTTGTTAAGGCCTCCTAAAGTTTTGAGATTGTGCCGTGTAGATCATTTTGAACAGACAAAAGGCCATATAAGGATCCTATTTTGTGTCTCACAGATTCTTTCCACAAAACAATAAAGTTTCAGAGAATCTTAGGAGTGATATTTTTAAAGATAACCTAGGTTGCGGTGGGGGGGGGACTTTTCTCAGTGAGTTTGGGCATGTGGCTCTTGTCTAATTGTCTAATGCAGTGGATTATAAATTGATTCATAAGAAACCCACAATGTATTTAAAGGAATTTTATAACTTTGTATTGAAAAGAATGGAGACAGTATACAAGATATCTTTCAACCTGCAAATATCTATGAGAAGGAAGCTGACCAAGAATATTACTCAACTGTAAAAGTGACTTATTCCTTTGTGGAATAGGAAAGATATTATTAGTGGGTTGATAGAGCCCCAGTACAGAGCATAAAGCCTAGGGAATTCCTAGGTAGTAAGTCTGAGCCCTAATCAAGGTAATATTAGCATGGCTATATTTCCTAATTGTTAAGGACCAGAGACTGCTGTGTTTTATGTTTTTATTTTATTTGCATTTCGAATGTGAGTACATATAATGACTTTTATCCATATATCATATCATTATATGCCAGGTGGGTGTGGACTAGAGGAATCATCTGTTTAATTCATAGATCTTCAGTTAAGAGTAGTAACATACACAGCCCAGTTGTGCTAGAACAGTGGGCTAGGTTGTAAAAGACCAAAGAAGACATTGAGAGATGGGACATAAAACATAAGGTTTATTGACAAGTGTATAAGGAGGATCTAGTGGCAACAGGCTGTATGGGGTGCTTTTCCAGGAAGTCCAGTGTTGACAGGCAGGTGTACCTGTGTTTCACGTAGCTCCTCCATTCCCCATGATGCTTTGTTCAGTAGTGGCTGGCTGGATAGGTACTTCCCTCTCCACAGTGCTTGGATCCACACCAAGTTACCACATAGAGAGGTGTTTTACAAGCTGGCCACAGAAGCAGTGACATCACTATCTTAGTTTGCTTTGTCCCATTGTGTGACCAGTGTTGTGTTTAGATACAGAATGTCCCCTGAGGAGCTCAGGTTTTAATGTTTAGAGTTGATGTAATTAAGTCTTGAGAGCTATAATCTTATCATTGGTCAAATTCACTGTAATGGATTTACTGGGTGTTAACCTCCGCAGGTAGGATGTGGCCCTAGGGACTGTGCTTCTATCTTTGAATCCCCTTGCTTGTTTGTACTCTCTTGCTTCTTGCCTCTGTGATGTAAGATAAATGCCTTGCTATCTCCCTCTAAAACTGTAAACAAATACATTTTCCTTTCTCTAAATTGTGTGGTCTGTTGTTTTGGATTGTATCAGTGAGAATGTTGATGGAGACAACACCTGAAAGAACCATGGTATACATGCAAAAAAGCAGGTTTCTACAGGTGACACTAACTTGCCCTAATTTCCATAGCACACGAGAGAAAGCCAGTGTCCTTTGGGATAATATGTATCTGGACATTCTGGCCCAAACTCCCCTCATTGCCCCCTTAACTTGACTAGGCTTCTGGGAATGGTGATGAGAACTTCATGGACATAGTGTTTTATTGTCCTACTTTTCTCCAAGGGTGATGCAAAAGAATTGGCACTGAAGATGGTAAACCCAAGGAACCACACTCAGGGAACTTCATCAGATTTAGACAACAGGATTTGGACCTCAGTCCTGAGTCTGATGAGCATGGAATGTGGTCTGGAGCAAAGAGAGTAGTGTATTTTGCATGTTGAAAAGATGTTAATTGTTGTGGCCTAAAAGTTGGTTGTGGAAGATATTAGATTCCAATATAGGCCCCCAAAATACTTTGTGTTCTTCAAGAATCTCACTACTACCCTGTTAACAAACACTCCTGTACAGCTGGGGAACTCTCTAAGACTATCTCAAAGAGTGGACTTCTGCAAAAGTGATTGCCATGTGACTCCTATTATAGATTTCCAAATTTATTTGCTTTCTACTCCATTTTCAAAAAATAATTACTCCGATTTTGAAATGGGGTCTCACATTCACTGCCCCCTTATTTTTATCCAATGCCCTAATTTCATCAGAGGCTACCATCACTTTCATGACTACCATGACTGAATTTGAAAAACTATGGGCTGATCATAGAAAGAAATAGAGCTTCCACATAACAGCTTTCTCTCTCAGAATGCTTGCCTTTGAAATTCAGATATTATATTATGAGAAAGAGGAAGCAGCTATAGGGAGAGGCTGTGTGTAGATGTTCTGACTGATGGTCTCAGCTAAGATCTTATATCTTATACAAGGGCCAGAATCAATTCCCTGACTTGTGATTAATGGAGCCGTCAGATGATTCTGCCTTTAAGCTGTCCCAAATACTGAGTGGAGGAGAGATGAGCTATCCCTAATAGATGCTGATCAGAGCACAGAATTATGACAATAATAAATATTTTTAAGCCACTACATTAGGAAGTAATTGTGTGTGTGTGTGTGTGTGTGTGTGTGTGTGTGTGTGTGGTTCTGGGGATTGAATCTAGGGGCATTCTACCTCTGAGCTACACCCCTATCCATTTTTATTTTATGTTTTTTTGTTTGATTTTGAAATGGGGTCTCACTAAGTGAGTGCTGGCCTTCAACTTGCAATTCTTCTGTCTCTGCCTCCCAAGTACTGGGATTACAGGCTATAAGGTGATTTTTTTTTTAATGCAACAATGGAAAACCCACCAAGAATACTATAGGATATGTGATCATCTACATTGCCAATGAGGAAGTATGTTGATGGCCACATAGCACACAAGTGGCAGAGCCAAGCTGGGAACCCCAGTGTGCTTGAATGTAAAGTTTGAGTTTCTTCCATTCTCTGAGCCATGCCTCTAAGAGGGCATGAGTTGACCAGTAAGACATTGAGTTAAACTAGAAAGTCCATCATGCTCTAGCTCGAGAGATTGAGCCCAGTAGAACAAAAATGAGGTTTGTAGTCTGCCAATATAGAGGAAGTTTTTTGAAAGAAGGCAAGTTTAGAGCCAAGCGTGGTGGCACACACTTGTAATCCCAGTAGCTGGGAGGCTGAGACAGGAGGATCCGGGTCCATGGCCAGCCTAAGCTACTTAGTGAGGCCCTTCCCAACTTAGGGAGACCCTGTTTCAAAATAAAGACTAAACATAGGGCTGGGGATGTAGCTCGGAGGTAGAATGCCCCTGGGTTCAATCTCCAGTACTGAAAAAAAAATTAGGGTCAAATTCTGTCCTTACATACATGAGCTTTCATGAGACCTGGAACAAGCTGTGCCATTTCTCTGTGTGCAAGCAAGTTTCCTCACTTGGGAGATGAGGATATACTATCCATCGCGCAAGATTGTTGTAGGCGATATAATCATTGTGTAGAAATAGAGAAATTAGTATTTTTAATCAGGATATCTTACATGGTCATCTCAAAGTCATGCTGGAAGATGGGTAGCACATGCCCATTGCTCTCTGGTCCCTAAACAAAATGTCAGTCCCACACTTGGCCACTGCCTACTTCTCTTTTGGAACCATGCTGCCATCTGCTGTTCTTCCTGACCCTTGGGTACTTCCTGCACTCAGGGCCACCAGTATTGCCAGTCACTCCCCTGACTCCTTGAAAGCCTCTCTCATCTCCTTTCCCTGCCACAAACATTTCTGCCTTGAAATATAGCGAAACCAATTGTTTGTTTAATGACATTCAGGTGTGAATGAGGCATAACACCATGAGACCTTTGCACTTTAGAAGAACGGCTCATTAACTGCCTTGGATCTCTAATTGATTGATTGAACTAGTTGGGGCGGGGGGGGGGGAGACAATTTTGTTCCCAGAGTTCTTTGCCTACTCTCTCTCCTCCCACAATAAGCAAAAAATATTCCAGAAAGTTACTTGGTAGCCACTTTGTGCCCCTTTTGGAGAACATGCTGTACCCTGATAGGATCCAACTGAAATGAATGTTTCCTGTGGAAAGAACTTAAGTTGACAGCAAAAAATAAATTAACTTTATTTTAAAATTGTGACAATGTTTTTTTTTTCTACCTCTTGTCCTCCTCAAATGGTGGTGACAGATGTGGAGATGGGGTTTCTACTTATTGACAACCTTGATGTGGCAAGTGCTTAATGTAACCTTCATTTAATGTTATCATCTTATGATGCATTTACCTTCTGAACGAACCAAATTTTATCATGTGTGGGTGTGTGTGCGTGTGTGTGTGTGTGTGTGTGTGTGTGTGTGTGTTAGTTAGTTACTGGGGTTTGAGCCCAGGGCCACTCTACCTCTGAGCTACACTCCCAGCCCTTTTTATTTTTTTGTGTTGAAATAGGGTCTCGCTAAGTTGCTGAGGGTCTTGCTACATTGCTGTCCCCAAACCTGTGATTCTCCTGTCTCTGCCTCCGAGATACTGGGATTAAAGGTGCCGGCCACAATGCCTGGCTACATTTTTATCTTTTTAAAAGCATATTCACAGCTGAGTATGGTGGTGCACACTTGTAATCCCAATACTTGGGAGGCTGAGACAGGAGGATTGTAGGTTTGTGGCCAGCATCAGCAACTTGTGAGGCCAGTCCCTCTGCAATTTAGTGAGACCCTGTTTCCAAATAAAGAATTAAAAAAACTAGGAGGTAAAATGCCCCTGGGTTCAATTCCCAGTTCTGAAAAAAAATAAAAAAGTGTATTCACTATTGCTTATTTGTCTTCTATTTGATGGAACAGGGTGGAGAGGGGAGAATAATTATTTTATTTTATTATTTTTTTATTTTTTATTTTTTTTAGTACGCCAGAGTGACTTCCCTGGTTTGTTTGGTACCAAGGCACAAAACATTTCTGTGTTATTCTGTGGAGGTCCATGAGGTAGAAATTTCATAGAATAAAGCATATAACTAGAAGGTCTTTTGAAAGGCATTTGATTCACTCTAAGAAATGTGCATGGAAGATTTTTTACTCAAAATACTAAGGGCAGCTGGGTGTGGTGGCACACACTTGTAATCCCAGCATTTGGGAGGCTAAGACGGGAGGATACGGGGTCGCGGCCAGCCTCAGCTACCTAGTGAGGCCCTCCACAACTTAGTGAGACTCTGTTTCAGAATAAAGAATAAAAAATAGGACTGGGGATATAGCTCGGAGGGAGAATGCCCCAGAGATCAATCCCCAGTACCAATAAATAAATAAATAAATAAATAAATACTAAGGGCAATGAAGAAAGGGAACAGGAGTGGATGCAGCTCTGTTACATATATTTTTATTCACTAATACTGTCCACCAAATGCATGCAACAAAATTACAAGTGCATTGTAATTTAATAAGACTATAAACATACTTTGTACTATACAATAGTGAACCATCCCAACCCAAATCTCTGGCTCTATTTCCAGCCAGTATACACTTGTCCAATTCATTGTATGGCCCTTTGCATTTATTACCTTAAATTTTTGCTTTATTCAAATTCCCTGTCTTATAAGAATTAAATCAACAAGTTTTTCATAGTAATCACTCATTTTCTTTAGGTCCGGCCTCCATATCACCTATGGTGCCAGTACCTCGCTAGTCTCAGAGTTCTCATGTTTGACTGTATATTCAAATTTTCTGAGGAGCTTAGTCAGAGCTACTGTACCATAATACTTTTCATTCCTGTTCCTTACTTTCTATTCTCATTGCTGCAACCCAAGTTTAAAACTTCATTTACTTTGTTGTTACAATTATGTATTAATTAGCGTATCTAACCTCTTATCTCCTCAGGAGTGACTTTGCCAGATTAATATTTCTAAAATAATGTATCACAGCTAGGTGTAGTGGAGCTTGCCTGTAATCCTAGGACTTGGGAGACTGAGACAGGAGGATCACAGGTTCAAAGATAGCCTCAGCAAATAGTGAGACTCTCATCAACCTAGTGAGACCCTGTTTCGAAATAAAAATAAAATATGGCTGGGGTTGTAGCCCAGAGGTATAATGCCCCTGGGTTCAATCCCTGGCACCAAAACAACAACAAAATAGTATATCATGGCCAGGTGTCATGATACACACCTGTAATCCCAGTACCAAGGAGGGAGGAGGCTGAGACAGAAGAATTGCAGGTTTGAGACCAGCCCATGGTAAATTAGGAAGGCCCTATTTCAAATAAAAAGGGCTAGGGATGTGGCTTGGGGATAGAATGTCACTGGGTATCATGTATGTTGTCTCAATGTTCAGTAACTTTGTTGCCCTCAGGGATAGAATTACTTATCTTTAATTTAGAATCTAAGACTTACTTAATTTAGCTGCTTCATAATTTTCCAACATACTTTAGTTCTTTTCTGATTGAACTTCATATCACTATATAACATCTGATAAACCCTCTGTCTTAGTTCAGGTTGCTGTAACAAAATATCATAGACTAGATGGCTTAAACAAACAAAAAACACATTTTGTGTGTGTGTGTGTGTGTGTGTGTGTGTGTGTGTGTGTGTGTGTGTGTGTGATTTTGGAGCCTAGGAAGTCCAAGGTTTAGGTCCTAGAAGATTCAGTATCTGGAGAGGGTCCCCTTCCTGGTTTAAAAACAGCAGCCTTCTTGTTTTATCTTCACAAGGCAGAGGAAAGAAGTTCTGGTGTTTCTTCCTCTTCTTATCAGGGGACTAATCTGGTCATGGGGCTCCAGGATCAAAGATTCATTAAAAAAACTAATCACCTCCCAAGGGCCACACTTTCTAACATCATCACATTGGAGTTACAGCTTCAACTTATGAATTTCTGGGAAAACATTCAATCCATAACCCTTTCCTTCTGATTAAAATGCTTTTTTCCCCAACCAATGTAGTGTTACACACCTATAATTTACAGTACTTGAGAGGCTGAGACAGGAGGATTGTAGGTTCAAGACTAACTCCAGCAATATAGCGAGGAGCTCAGCAACTTAGCAAGATCTTGTTTCAAAATATATTAGAAATGGGGCTATAATTTTGAGGTAGATGGTCCCTAAGCTTAATCCCCAGTACCATGAGAACAACAACAACAACAACAAAACTTTCTTCCTATGATGGAATCTCAGTACAGTTTTGATTTGCATTTCCCTGATGGCTAATGATGTTGAACATTTTTTAAAAAATTGGTTGATCATTGTATTTCTTCTTTTGAAAAGTGTCTATTTAATTCAATTGCCCATCTTTTGATTGAGTTATTTTTCTTAGTTTTAAGTTTTTTGAGTTATTTATATATTCTATATATTAGTCTTCTAACAGAGGAGAAGCTGGCAAAGATTTTCTCCCACTCTGTAAGCTCTCTCTTCAGATTTGTTTCCTTTGCCACATAGAAGTTTTTTAATTTGATCCTATCCTATTATTGACTCTTGGTCTTATTTCCTGAGTCTGGGGTCTAATTGGGAAAGTCTCTTCCAGTGCCTATATGTTGGAGAGTTGGTCCTATATTTTCTTCTAGTAATTGCAAAGTTTCTGGTCTAATTTCTAGGTCTTTGACCCATCTTGAGTTGATTTTTATGTAGGATAAGAGGTAAGGGTCTTACATCATTCTTCTACTTATGGATATCCAGTTTTCCCTGTACCATTTGTTGAAAACACTACATTTTCTCCAGTGTATGTTTTGGGAACCTTTGTCAAAAATCAACTAGTGGTGTAAGGATTTGATTCTGTGTCTTCTATTCTATTACATTGGTCAAGATGTCTGGTTTTATGCCAGTACCATCCTATTTTGTTACTACAGTTCTGTAATATAATTTGAAATTAGGGATTGTCATTCCTCTAGCATGGGGGGAAATGGGAACTCATATATACTGTTGGTGGGATTGTAAACTAGTACAACCACCATAGAGATCAGTATGGAGGTTCCTCAAAAGACTAGGAATGGAATCATTGTATTACTCAGCCACACCATTCTTAGGTATCTTTCCAAAATAAAGTTAGAATACTATAGAGATACATAGATACATGCATATCCATGTTTTTTTTTTTTTTTTTTTTTTTTTTTTTTTTTTTTTTTTTTTTTTTTTTTTTTTTTTTTTTTTTTTTTT
>PVLC010036294.1:0-15862 GCA_004027655.1 Graphiurus murinus
GGTACTGGGGATTGAACTCAGGGGCATTCTACCTCCGAGATATACCCTCAGCCCTATTTTTTATTCTTTATTTTGAAACCGAGTCTCACTAAGTTGCGGAGTGCCTCACTAGGTAGCTGAGGCTGGCCGCGAACCTGGATCCTCCGGTCTCAGCCTCCCGAATGCTGGGATTACAAGCGTGCGCCACCACGCCCGGCTTAAAGTTTCTTTCTTTAAAATGAGAGTAGTGTATATGTCTCACGGGTTCTTGAAGGGATCAAATGGGCTGACTCACGGGGAATCTCAGCAAGTGCTCCTCAGGTGAAATGGTGGTGGTGGTGAGCACGGCCGCTAGGTACCTTATGCCCTTTGCTGACAGTCCCAAGATGTCTCAGCCTAGGGCTACAAGCATGAGACTTACTTTAAAATGTTTTTTTTTTTAATTCTTATTTTTAATTATGCAAATAATACATGAACCTATTCTACTCTCTTCAAACATTAGAACATAAAGTTACTTTGGACATAGTTCCTTCCAGGGATTGAATCATGGTCCTTGAGCTCCTACTAGTCTGGCTTCCAGAAGTCAGAGCAAGGGGCTGCCTTCCTAGCGGTAGGCTATCTGCTCTCGCCAGACTGCATCCTCCTCCCTGCTCATCTTCCAGCTCCCTCTTGTCCTGGCCCATGGCTGGCAAAGCTCCTTGGTGGAAGCCTTAGGCTGTCAGCCCCACCCACATTTTCTATGCAGCACCCTAGGGTGCCATAGGACTGCTCCCAGAGCTTCTCAAACCTGGGGTGCCAGAGCACAGGCCTAGAGGAAGGTCTCCTTCCCAGCTCAGTTCACGTTTCTTTGTGGGAAACCAGGGCCCCTTTGCTGGTGCAGAGCCACATAGGGCATCTCCTCACAAGAGAATAGTTTCTGGTCCTCCTCTGCTCTCCTCATCCCTGCCCCTTGCTCTTCCCCTCCCAAGATGTGCAGACAAATAGGGGTATGGGTGAGGAGGAGATCCTGTCTGCCCTCAGTCTCAGTCCCACCTCTGCCTATCAGAAATGCTGCATTACACAAGTCTTAGGCTTCTTCACTGTGCTGAAAGATGCCTAAGAAGAGAGGGGCTGTATACCCAGCAAAATGCAGGGGGTCAAGATTCACTGAGTGAATCAGACCCAGTGAGCAAACCCTCATACCCGTAGGGGCTATGAAACTAACGTGAATGAATTAAATGTCCTCAATGTACACTTCTAGGTCAGGGTGGCAAACTCTTTCTAAAAGGAGTAGACAGTAAATATTTTTAGCTTTGAAGTCCATATATGGTCCCTATCAAAACAACACAACTCCGGGGTTACACAGCGAACGCAGACACAGACAATCTAGAAGTGAGTAAGCAGGGTGATATTCCACTAAAACTTTATTTATAAAAACAAGTGGTGGGCCCGATGTGGCCCACAGTTACGGGCCTCAGTTTACCCACCCCTGTTTCAGGTAATGGAATCTACTTTGGCCTAGAGTGAGCAGCCACACTCACTAGCCTATAATAGACTAAAGCCCCTTGGGGACAAAGGCCCAGGGCCAGCTGTGTTTGAGAGGCCAGACAAGTAATTTTTTCCCTAAAATTCTCCAATTTAAAACATAATTTATGGCCGAAACAAAACA
Source organism: Graphiurus murinus (assembly GCA_004027655.1). Taxonomy (NCBI): domain Eukaryota; kingdom Metazoa; phylum Chordata; class Mammalia; order Rodentia; family Gliridae; genus Graphiurus; species Graphiurus murinus. The sequence continues at coordinate 1,628 of PVLC010036294.1, forward strand.
TGTCCCATGGTCCAGAATTAGCCTAAAATGATCATTTTTAGTCTCTGACTTAAATAAATAAATACCATGTAATAGGCCTTGTTGGGTATTGTGAATACTTTTACTTGATGAATTCTAAGAAAAAGTGTAGTTAGGAGATATTACATCCATTTTACAGAGGAGGAAACTGAAGCTCAGCCTCTCCACGATCATACAGCCGTCAACTGTGGGGCCATGGTTCAGGCCCAGGCCTGTTACCCAACCACATCAGCGCTGGCTTTCATATTCATAGGTTGCACTTATGAAAGACAAGTGGAGCCCTCTGCTTTTGAAGCCATCAGAACTTACACCCTTGTCTTCTCTCCCCAGGTACTTCCTGTCTTGTGTATCCAGAATTGTGAGATAACATTTCTGTCAGTAAAACCACACAATTTGCAGCAGTTTCTGACAATGACTCTAGTTACCTAAAAGATCCATTAACAGGTGTTAAATCCATATCGTGGGCTAGAAAAGAACCACCTTTGATACACACAGCAGTATATGCAAATTTCAAAGCAACGATGCTGCATGAAAGAGGTCAATTAAATAGACTCTGTATGACCCTCTGGATGCAAAATTCTAGAAAATGCAAACAAATCTCAAATGATAGAAACACACCAGTGATTTCCTGCAGACAGGACAGGGATGGTATAAGGGTATGTGTAGCAAGTGCCAATAAGGAGGGTCTCAAGGGACACAAGGAAACTTTCAGGGATGATGAATATATTTATTGTCTTAATTATGGTGATGCTTCATGGGTATTTACATAAGTCAAAACTTAAATCATGTTGGGTGTGGTAGCACACACTTGTAATCCCAGTACTTGGGAGGCTAAGACAGGAGGATCACAGATTCGAAGCCAGCCTCAGCAACTTAGCGAGACCCTGTTTCCAAACAAAAAATAAAAAATAGGTCTAGGGGTGTACCCAGAGGTCAAAGGCCCCTGGATTCCATCCCCAGTATCACACATACACAAAACTTAAATCATATACTTTATATATGAGTAATTTGCTATACGTCAATTATATCCCAACCAAGCTGTTCTGCAAAACTCTATGTATACTAAATATCTATGGCTCTCTGAACCTAGATTATTATACTTTTGTATAAGAAATGCTCATATGTAAGATGCATTCTCAATTATTCCTGGAGCATTTTGTATTTTCCCTTAGTAAAATAAACTTCCCCTGGAAGGGGTTTATATCATAATGGAAGAGTGAATGCAGTTATGAACTTGGCCACGTGAAATGACCCAGCACCGACTAGAGATGTGTCTAATCCACAGGTATTTCCAATAAAGCTGGCAAATGTGGGCTACTATTCTACTCTGAGTTTATAATTGTTCCAATATCTCTAAAAACAATTACTGCAAACTAAGCTCTAATATAGAGACTATGTAAATTTCAACATTAGTAGAAAATATTCGAACTCAAAAGTGTCACTTAAGAAAAGATGGAACTTAAAGTATAATTCATTTTTATTTGAGAGAGAGAGAGAGAGAGAGAGAGAAAGAAAAGAGAGAATGTATATAACCCAGGGGAATTCTACAACTAAGCTACACCCCCAGACTTTTTATTTCTTGTTTTGAAACAGAGTCCCACTAGGTTGCTGAGAGTTGTGCTACATTGCTGAGGCTGAGGCTGTCCTTGGACCTGACATCCTCCTGTCTCAGCCTCCCAAGTACTGGGATTACAAGTGTCCATCACCATGCCTGCCTAATATATAACTTATAAGTATATTCTTTACCTGACAAAGGAAATAATGTGGCATGTTAATAAAAAGAGAAAGAAATAATTAACTTGGTTCTTACATAGTTTTCGCCCTGCCAAATTTTATACCTAAACATAACACCTACTAGACCTTACAATCAGGACTGCTATTCCTTCCATTTTTCCTTATTTTAAATTGTCATGTATATTTCCTTTGATAAAATCCAGAAGGATCAGATTCAAATGTAACCCAGGGAAAGGAATTTTGCAGGGTGATAAAACTTACCAGAGGGCCAGTTCAAATTCTGGGAGAGAGGAATAACTAGCCAGGTAGGTGCCACAGTAACTGAACGCAAGTAAAGTGTAGTCCAGAAGAACGTTGCCTAAAACAGAAAACCCATTACAAAGATTTGATTATCATGATCGGATTAACTCTTGTCTTAATAGTTTGTTTCCTTTTTCTCATGGTTTTCATATAATTCTAAAGCATTTAACTATTGGAGTAAGAGATCCTCTGGATGAACAGAAAGCTAAGAACAAAATTAAGACCCATGTTTAAAAGATGTTAGAGTGAATTAAGACCATTAAATTACTGTCTCTAGACTTCAATGCAGAACTGGGGATGCATGTCCCAGCACAATTTGACACGACCTGAGGACTATAAAGTATCCCTTAAATACATGAGCCATTATAATTACAACAGTCAGTCAAACTTGCCCTTGGGGAGTTGTAATTCTATCTTATTTCCTTATTCTATCCTTAGGCCATATCTGGCCCCTCACTTTAATACCTTCTAGTTCTTAAAACAACTATAATACCTTCTGTTCTCATTTATATATCTAGCTGAAGAAATGCAACTTGACTTTAAGAGTCTTAGCCACATGTTTAAATGTGCACCATGGGGTGCTGAAACAGGGCGATGTCTGTCTCTGCCTCCCAGGATGTGAGGTCTGATTTCCCTCCCCTTTATCTGCTCTTCTTCAGTGTGGTTCCATGGGTGCAAGCGTTGTCTTTGCCTAGGTCTGCCTTTATATTCATGTCTATTGCTTGTTCTGTGTGTTTTTAATGGCCCTATCTCCTCAGTTTTCACCCTTGTCATTAACTTATTGACTTTATTTAGCGTAGTCTAATCAAAGAAAACATGTACTTATTGAACATTCAATGCAAAAAAAATAATTTTTCTGTGAAATGAGGCCTTAGTAGAATGATTATATATCTTTATATATATATATGTCTTTCTATATATAAATATATATAGCCCCATAATTGAAGATTATTTATTGTATATAATTCTTTTTTTTTTTTTTTGTACTAAGGATTAAACCCCGGGGCATTCTACCTCCAAGCCACATACCCAGCTTGATTTTATTTTTTTATTTTGAAACAAGGTCTTGCTAAATTTATGAGGGTCTAAGTTGGTGAGGCTAGCCTTGAACCTGCAATTCTCCTGTCTCAGATTCCCAAGTACTGAGATTATAGGTGTGTATCTCCAAGCCTGGTATATATATGTTCTTTAAATTAAAATATATATATATATATATATGGTTTTTAAAGAAAATATCCCAAAAATAAAAGTATAAGAAAAACACATCCTATCACCAAATCTGGTAAATTTCTCTTGGGTATTTTCTTTGGCATGTTTACTTATGAAAATACATACAAATATATTTTCTTTAAATGTAGATTTGCTATTTGTAGCTATAGTAATTGTAGATTGAATATTACATGTAAAAAATACTACATTTAAAATGGAATTTGGGTGATACATAGTTTCCTGTTGTTGTTGCTGTTGCTTTTGCAGTGCTAGGGCTTAATCCAGGGATGTTCTACCTCTGAGCTATTCCCCCAAATACATTTTATTTTTTAATGTGAAACAAGGTCTAACTTGCTGAGGCTGGCCTCAAATCTGTGAACCTCCTGTCTCAGGCTCCTAAGTACTGGAATTACAAGAGTGTGCTACCATGCCCGGCCCTATTATTATTTTTTGTTCACATTATATTGAGCATTTTATTGTTGTCTTAATATTTCTTTAAAGAGTGATTTTAATGTTTGTAATAGTACCTCTTTATGTAATGCTTCAATTTACTTAACCATATTCATAATACTGGGGATGTGGGTTGTTTTTGATCTTTTGCTATTATGACAGTTTTCAAAACTCTTTTGCAAAAATCTTTTACTGTATTTCGTGTGTGTGTGTGTGTGTGTGTGTGTGTGTGTGTGTGTGTCTGTCAGTGGGGATTGGACCCAGAGGCATTCTACCTCTGAGCTACATCTCTAGCCCCATTTTTTACAATTTTTATTTGGAAACAGGGTCTCACTAGGTTGATGAGAGTCTCACTACTTGCTGAAACTGTCCTGCACTGATATTACACTCCTAATTTCTTTAGCAGCACAAAGTTACAAAGACTCTGTGGTTTGCCACCATCCTCTTTCAAATTATGCTCTATTTTCTTTATTTCCCAGATCAACTTTGGAATCATTGAAGTGTTCCTTGCCCTCTAAAATAAATACATTTATTTGTAATAACAAGGCCTTCCATCCAGGAAAACCTCCCTATGGAGTTACTTTAAATTAGTGATTTTTGTTTTCTTCATCTAGGTCACTCTATATCTTTGGATTATTTCTAAGTATGTGTGTATGTATACATGTATACATACATATGTATGTATTTATCTATTTGTGATACTAGGTATTGAACCCAGGGAAATTGTACCTCTGAGCTACACCCCTGTCCCTATATTTTAATTTTTATTTTGAAATAGAGTCTCACAAGGTTGATAAGAATCTCACTACTTGCTAAGGCTGTCCTTGAACTTATAATCCTCCTGTCTCAGACTCCCAAGTACCACATATTTAAATTTCTATTTGCATAGGTATTTATTTTGAAACCAGCATTTTACTGAGCATTCCTTTATTAGTCCTTGTAGATGTGTAGATGATTGCATTATCCTTAATCTTTCCTGTAGCTATATTTATTCCTTTTTTTTTTACGGTACTGGGGATGGAACGTGGGGGCATTCTACCTCCAAGCTACAGCCCCAGCCCTATTTTTTTATTCTTTATTTGGAAGCAGGGTCTCACTAAGTTGTGCAGGGCCTTACTAAGCAGCTGAGGCTGGTCCCGAACCCATATCCTCCATTTTCAGCCTCCCAAGTACTGGGATTATAAGCGTGCACCATCACACCTGGCTTCCTGTAGCTATAATTATTCCTCAGCTTTCTATTTTGCATTGGCTAGAACTTCCAGGCTGATATTAAATAATAGAGGTAATAACATATCCTTGATGACTTATTCCTAACTTTATTGTGAATATCTTTTAGGGTGTCATTATTCAAGATGGATGTTGACCACCGGTTTAAATTAACTCTGAGCTGTTTGTACAGGGCTACTGCCAAATAACTAAGCTGGACAGTTTTGAGGATGAAGGGCAGTTTTAGTCCACATAGACTGTTTCCAACATGTAAATAGGATTATGTCCTAAGATTTGTCTTAATCTGTTCAGAACACAGAAAATTTCCCCACTGTGTACATGTATGTGTGTATGTTTGCATCACATTAGACCTCATTACGATATATAATCTCAATGCATTAATAAAAGTATTTCAAAAAAGAAAATCTCCCCAACAAAAAAAAAGTAATATTAAATAAAATGTTATAGCAACATTCTCTGACTTCACCCACACACTCACTGACCTCCAAGTCTTCAGAACAAAGTCTCAAGCATGAGCTTTCTGTCCCTGGTGTGTTACATGCAGAATTTATTAGTTGGAGACTCCAGGAGATGTGCCCCAGCTCAATATGGGTCAGATGTATCCATGAACGAGTCAACAGCAAGCGTGTGTGTGTGTGTGTGTGTGTGTGTGTGTGTGTGTGTGTTTCATCTATCATCTTCACTGCCTAATATTAGATACTACCGTTATCTTCATTTCACGGGTGAGAAAAGTGAGGCTCTGAGACTTGTCTTTATAAGTTATACAAACATCAACTCATTATGAATGTTCATTATGTCATTAGGAAAGAAAAAAATCATTTTTCTGAAAAAAGTTAAGACTTATAGCCCAGTGCTTCTCAAAGTTTAATGTGCATATAGATCCCCTTGGAAGTCTTGTTGAAATGCAGGTTTTGATTCAGTAGGTTTCGGGTGAACCAGTTTTTGCATTTCTGGACAGTTTCCCAGGGAGCATTAATGTTGATGGCAAGCAGATCACATCTGGAGTAGCAGGGCTCTGGTATACTTATTTATAAATCTTTAGTGATCAGCTTGATCCATCTAATTAAAATTAAAACCTTCAAAATACAAACCACCTTCACTTATGAGAACTAGATTTGGTCACATCCTAAAGACCTTCAGTTATGGGCAGAGGAAGGGTTCCCCATGATACCTTTTAATTTGGTCCTTCTGGTCAATCCAGGGAAGTTGTATATGTAGATGTGGGGTTTTAGCTTCCGGTCAGAAAAAGCCACGACTTCATAAGGAATGTTAGTTGCCACAACGCCCACAATTCCATTAATACACTGGAGTACAGTCTTGTTCTTGGTTTCAATATTAATAAATATTACATAGTTCCCACAAGGGTAGCAAATGGTTTCTTCGTTGATAAAATTAACACTCTGCTTAGGGAATCCTTGCACCCATCTTTGGGAAAAGATATGTTACCATCAATATAATACATTTCAAATGATTTTTCTGTCTTTAACAAAGCAAACAAAAAGTCATCAAAATCTTTGAAACACATCTATTTTCACTCTTTTTCTGCCCAACACAATCTACAAAAAGAAAGAACACATCTGCTGGCTGCAAAATCAGTTTGAGTCAATGAAATATAGAAATTTAAATGTTGGTCTAAATTTCAGTAGGTCTGAAGAGCCTCTACAAAGAACTTTTTCAGCAAAGAAAACTCTGAGCAAACCTAAGAAAGCTTCAGAAGGATTTCTGGGGCCTTGTATACTCGGAAGAGAAAAAGGTAAAATGACAGAGAAAAGAGCTCGATTCTAATAGGAAACACAGGTTGCATCCTGGGCCTCTCTTTTATAATTTTCAGTTTTTGTTTTTTTGTTTTTTTGCGGTACTGGGGATTGAACTCAGGGGCGCTCTAAGTCCAAGCTATACCCCCAGCCCTATTTTTTATTCTTTATTTTGAAACTGAGTCTCACTAAGTTGCGGAGTGCCTCACTAGGTAGCTGAGGCTGGCCCCGAACCCGGATCCTCCGGTCTCAGCCTCCCGAATGCTGGGATTACAAGCGTGCGCCACCACGCCCGGCTTAATTTTCACTTCTAAAACAAACTTTAAAAACAACTTCGAGTAGGGCAGCATGCTTTGTGGTTGTAAGGCAAATAGAAAAAAAAAAAAAGCTTTTTCACACAGATGAGGAATATGTAACCATATATTAGACCTAAAAATACAGATAAGCGAAGAAAACAAAAAGAACAATGGAGTGAACGTGAATGAAAGGTTAGAACATAAAAGGAACATATTTTAAAGTAAGGAGTGCTTGGTAGTTATATGCTAGAAAGGAGAGCCTGAGAGAAGGGAGATTCCATTTTTATTTAAATATTAAAGATATGCTTGAAGATGGCAGAGAAGGCCGGTGAAAGACACTGGTTTGGTGAGTAACCTCAAGGGATGGGAGAGCAGGGATCCAAGGATGCTGTATGGAACAAAGCTCGGGTAACACTGTAGGTTGTGGAAGGAAAGAAATACCACCTGTATCTGTGCAGCGCTTTCTGCTTTTCAAAGCCAACTGCAAATGCAAATCAATCCAAAGTCAATGGATGAAAAAAGGCAGGAACCCACAGACCCAACTTTGGGGGAAAATCGCTTAAGACAACCTGGGATGTGGGGGTCGGGGGAATATGCATCAAAGGCCAGAGAAACATGAGTGACTGAAAGGAATACTAAGCCAGAGAGGAGGCAGAAATTGTGGGCGGAGGAGAGGAATCTTGGGAAAGTGCGAAGAGCGTCGGGGTCGCAGAAAAATGAAGCAGGAAAGACGACTGGAGACCGGTCATTGAATAAAGGAGGAGCGGACAGAAGAGGTCGCACAGGAAGGTTGCAGGAAGGCGAGGCGGAGAACCGTAGTGGGGAGAGCAGATCTACAGAAGGGAGAAGGCCAAGGGTAAGGAGGGCTCGTAGGTCAGGAGTGTCCGCAAGACAGAAGCCAGACCGGGCCGCGGGCGCCGCACCTCACGGACAGCGTAGGGGAGCTGGAGGATTGGATACCGTAGGGAAACTCGTCTCGCTCCCGGCTTTGCGCCATGGCAGTTTCTTTCAGCCCGGCGGCGGTGGGCAGCAAACGCAGACCCCGGCGCGGGTTGGTAACAGTTACAGTGCAGCCCAGGCAGTGGTTCCCGGGAAGCTCCACTGTTTACACCCGTATCCAGGAGACCGTAACCCCTGCGCCCATTGGCTCCGCCCTTGTCACGCTCTCACTCTCTCGCCAAGCGGATTGGTGGAAGCGCTGCCGCTTCTCAACCAATGGGTGAGCGGCGAGCGAAGCGAAAGGCGGGCTCCTCCATGGAGTGCCGGAGTGGCCCATCCTGGGGCAGATAGTTATAATATTAGTAAATCTCAAAACAACTATTATTTTGAGCGCTGACCAGGCCAAACTTTGTTCCAAGTTCCACGCAGGCAGTAGTTTAGTTAGTCTTCATAATGCCCCAATCAGTCCCATATTACCAACAAAGTGAGAAGTAACTTGTCCAAGGCTATAAAGCTTAGTGGTTAAGTCCAGGTCTAGTGTAAATCCAGAGCGCCAAGCCTTCATTGCTGTATAATACTTTCAAAAGTGTCTTCTGCTACCTTAAGGATGAGGAGTGGTTGCTGGAGGGATGGAATAGGCAGAGGACAGTTTATGTAATGGTATTAAGGGAGAGCAATATATTGGATGAATGAGGGCAGTGTGGTCGCAGCAGAGAGAGATGAAAGGAAAATACTGAGGCTGAGACAGGAGATGGAACCAAGGACTAGGTGAAGGGCAAGTTGAGAATTCTGCCCTTTATCCTAAGAGCCATGAAAAGATATTAAATAGTTATACATGATCCTATCTATGTTTACAACCGCTCATTCTGACTGCAGCAGGTCATCAGTTGGGTGGGAGAACAGAAAGAATTGAAACAGGAAGATCTGTCAGGAGTCTGTTCCAGGGTCCTGACAAGCAGACCTGCTAGAGCAGGATTTCTCCAGCTCAGCACTATTGGCTTTTTGGGCTGGACCAGGACAGGGTGGAGAGATTTCTTATGCATTGTAAGTTGTTCAGCGGCATCTTTGGCAGTAGCACTTCCACAGCGGTGACAGTCTAAAGTGTCTATGGACTTTGTCAAACGTATCCCCCTGGGAGGTGGGGGGCAAAATTGCCCCTAGTTGAAAACCACTAAGTCATTGTGCTTAAAAGTTATTTTGGAAGGAGTCTGTAAGATTTGGTGATGACTTGATGAAGACGAGTAAAGGAAAAGAAAGATGCTGCTAGATTTCTGATATACAGCCAGAGATGGTGGTTCCCTTCATTAAGATGGGGTAAGGAAGGAATGGAGACATGTATGTCTGCACTAGAGAGTCGTATGTTGTGATATGAATGGCGAGCACAAAGTACTGAGTGGTTAGGAACTGCACAAAAGTGACTGACAAAATCCCATGTTTACGAGTCTCAGGGAGAAGTGGCCCTAATGCTTCCTAAATCCTGGGAGGTTTTCCTTGCCGCCTCTGGCTACTTTGCTTGTGTTTTGGCCACGCCCACTTTCCTCTGTACCTTATGCCTTTAACCACAAGCTGAGCAGAGAGGAATGTAAAGAGACCAGTCCTGTCCTGCTCTCCAAGGAACTGGTTGATGGAGGGTATAAGGCAGGCAGGAAATGTTGGGTAGGGAGAGGGATGTGACTGGGTCTGGAATTGGCCGCGAACCCGGCAAGCTGAACTTCCCCTGCACTAAAACAAGAGGAACTGAAGGGAATCTGTGGAAAGAGCAGGCTTGTGGGTAGCTTATACCTTGAAAACCTAGGCTTTGGGGTTTAGAGGAAAGGGAGGACTCCAGCTGGTTTCAAGGGGTATCTGTGGCTGACAGTCACAAGGAGATGCCCTGGCTTCTGCCCTGTGCCAGGTTACAGAAGTTATGAGTGGCCTTTATTAGTCTGGAAGAGGAAATACACATCTGCCCAGAGAGTGGATAGGGTAAGATAAACCAGGAAAACCTGTTCCAGTCCTCATCCAGGAAGATTTATGAGTATTGGAAACAAAAATCTAAGACCCATGTGGTGTTCTTTCTCTGGGTTTCCTAAGGTAATAACCAGTGTGTTTCACCATTTTTTAGGAGGTGCCCAACTCCCTGTACTTACCCTACCCCCCTCCATTTCCTTTTCCCCTTGCAAATCTCCACCCCACCCCCACTAGACCAGTTCTGGACAAAATAAACCTAGTCCTCAGCATGAGGCTTAAGGTTATTTTTGTTTGTTTGTTTATGCTTTATTTTTTTGTGGTACCAAGGATTGAACCCAAGGGGTTGCTATCTCTGAGCTACATCTCCAGCCCTATTTTATTTTGTTTTCATCTCTGAAATACAATTTTAATAGAGTGTTTTGTGTTAGAATTTTCTCTCAACTCTCCCATGCCCACAAGTTTCATGCTAATGCCAAGTATCAGCTTGTGAGGACAAAGGCAGAACTGATATACACAGTGTGGAGGATGTCTCTTCCAGCTGTAGTTGCTTTTTTTTTTTTTTTGTGGTATTGGGGATTGAACCCAGAGGCATTCTACCTTCGAGCTACACCCCCAGTCTGATTTTTTAATTTCTTATTTGGAAACAGGGTCTCGCTAGGTTGATGAAAGTCTCACTACTTGCTGAGGTTGTCCTTGAACCTGCGATCCTTTTGTCTCAGCCTCCCAAGTACAGGGATTACAGGCGTGCACCACCATGCCCGGCCACCAGCTGACTGCAGGTCCAGGTGTCTGGGACTGGAGGTCAAATATGGCTCTGCTAACCAGCTGCCACATGGCATGTATACCTGAGTTGTGAGCAGCAAAGGAACTTGCAGCTCCAGCAGTCCTCTGCCTCATTTTCTTTGTGCTTGCTTAAGGGCCAGGAAGGTGCTGGGTGGCCACCACTTGCTTTGTGGTGTCCCTGTTCTGATAGCCTGCACCCAGTCACAGACCCATGTGGGTGGAGACAGGGTTCTGGCTTTCTCTAAGTGGTCTGCTAGAGTTTTCAATCTGTCAGGAGCAATCACCTGGTGTTGCAGAGGAAGGCTGCTCCTCAGGGCTGGATACCCAACAGAGCTGGGCGTCTCCCATCTGCCCCCACAGGTCATGTTCAGCCCTCACCAGGACCGCTCCCGGGTGCTGTCCTCACTCCAGGCTCCTGGAAGCCACCTGGCAGGACTGGGTATGCATAAGGGTCTATTTTATTTATTCTTTTGAAACAAGGTCTGAGATCCTCCTGTCTCAGCTTCCCGAGTACTGGGATTATAGATGTGTACCACTGTGCCTGGCTATCAGCATGAGGTTTGATGCTTTTGTAGAACTCAGCTTATCTTTTTTTTTTTTTTTCTTTTGCGGTACTGGGGATTGAACCCAAGGGCATTCTACCTTCAAGATCCACCCCCAGCCCTATTTTATATTCTTTATTTTGAAACAGGGTGTCACTAAGTTGCGGAAGGCCTCACTAAGTAGCCGAGGCTGGCGCAAACCTGCGATCCTCCTATCTCAGCCTCCCAAGTACTGGGATTACAAGCATGTGCCACCATGCCCGGTTTAGCTTATTTTAAAGGCCAAAAAGAGCAGTGGTAGCCGGGCGTGGTGGCACACACTTGTAATCCCAGCATTCGGGAGGCTGAGACCAGAGGATCCAGGTTCGCAGCCAGCCTCAGCTACCTAGTGAGGCACTCTGCAACTTAGTGAGACCCGGTTTCAAAATAAAGTAAAAAATAGGGCTGGGGGTGTAGCTTGCAGGTAGAATGCCCTTGAGTTCAATCCTCAGTACCGCAAAAAAAAAAAAAAAAAAAGAGCAGTGGTCAATTCAGGTCCTAAAATCAAAACCAGCCCCAAAGAGTCACAAGACAAAAAAAGGGCTTATTTCCCATTAAGAGGCCATTTAAGTCCTGCCTTTTGTTGGGTTCCAGCCAAACTCCATGATAATAGGAAAGATAATTTTTCACTGAGTTTACATCACCCATTCACTAAGTTTTTCTAGGGTCATTTAAACATGAAAAAAAAAAAAAGGTTATACAGTATACTAGGAAGAGTTTCATTGAGTAGATGAATAAATGACCTCCTGTTTATGGGCTACTTATTTGATTTTTAAAAAATGAACGGTAGCATGATTATAAGAGAAGTTGAAAAAGCAGTAAGTGGGCATTGAATAAAAAGAATTGCAAGTGAATAATGTTTTTAATTTAAAGGAAGAACCTGTTAGGATCAAGGTATCTATTTATTATCTGATAATGGGCCCCATTTACAGTAATGATAGTAATAAACTTCAATGTATTGAGTGCCTATTATGTGTTAGGAATTTGGTAAAATATCAACCCTCCTGCCAACCGTGCTACACAGGAAACTGAGTCTCAGAAGGTAAAGTATGAGATTAACATCCACACGTTCAGTTAGTAGCAGAGTAGGGTCCGAGCTGGGGCCACTGCCTCTGAAGTCTTAATCTACACAGGTTCCTCTCTCTACTGCTACTGCATCTACTCGTGTTTGTACAATACCTAGCCTTTCTTAGGCCATTGTGCGGTGCCTAACATCTTACATTCTTCTAAAACATCTATGGTATTATCCCTGTTGTATATATAGGAAAATCTATTGTTTTATCTTTATCATATATACAGGAAAACCAAGGCTCAAGAAAGTTAAGATATATGCCCCAAACCTCACAACTTTCAAATGAATTTGAAAATAGGTTGTTTCAATTATTTTGAAGACCTCTTCTTTCCAGGAGATGTTTAGACTTGGAAATGAATTGGAACTTTGATTGATTTGAGCATTTTTCTGGGAGAGGAGGAAAAATAAAAAAATCTTTCATAACTTTCAAAAGTTCTCAAATAAATAATATGGGAAAAGGTTGCAATTTTATAGGGCTCCTGAGTCAGATAGTAAGAATAGCTTAATGTTATTATTTTGTGCATTTAATTTAATAAATACAGACACAGTCTATATTTTCAAAATTTTTATAGTTTCTATGGAACATAACCTTATGATGAAATTTCCTGTTCCAAGTTGCTTACCTTGTTCTCGATGCTGAAATAACTATACTTGGATGAAACATGGAAAGGGTTTATAGATCAACATGCCGGCAAATAATATATGAGACATATGCTTTTGTTTTATTTCACTTTATTTGTAATATAAACATGTAGTTTTGTTTTGTTTTTACTTCATTTTATCTGAACCCAGGGGTGTTCTATCTCTGAGCTACACCCCCAGCCCTTTTTATTTCTTTTATTTATTTGAAACAGGATCTTGCCAAGTTACCACACTCTGGCCTTGAAACTGTCTCAGCCTCCTTCTTGAACCTGCCTTCTGTCTCAGCCTCCCAAGTAACTGGGATTAGAGGTTTGTACCACTGTGCCTGGCTGAAACACAGAATTTGAGATGGTGCTTTCATGGAGGGGACTGAGAAAATTCACAAGTCAGAGAGAACTATCAGATCAGGTCCATCCATAATTCCAAGGCAAGAAAAGAAATGGAGTCCTATAAACCATTTGCCCAGTTGTTTTAAGTTAGTTCATAAAATTAGAAGGTTAAATGCAAATTATAAGAATAAAAATAAAGAACTCAAGTCAAAAATTTTTAAACCTTAAAATTTTAATTATTTCTTATTTTATCTAGATCTTAAGTTTTCTTTCTTTTTTCTCTGTGTGTGTGTGTGTGTGTGTGTGTGTGTGTGTGTGTGTGTGTGTGTGTTACTGAGGATTAAATTCAAGAGCATTTGACCTCTGAGCTATACCCACAGCTCTGTTTTATTTTGAAACAGGGTCTCACTAAGTTGCAGAAGACCTCACTAAGTTGCTGAAGCTGGCCACAAACTTGCAATCCTCCTGTCTCAGCCTCCCAAGTACTGGAATTACAGGTATGCACCACAATGTCTGGCTTTAAGTATTTTTATATAAACAAAAATATTTGTAATTAAAATGTTTCATATCCATCCAATTGTCAAAGGGAAAAATTGGTATCAGGCTTCATATGTGGTACATCTAGATCTGTATACATTTATAAATGTTGGAGTAATGAGATTTGTGCTATATCACAAATCGTTCCTCAGCCTCCATGTGCAACCATTGCCAATATCTCACTAACTCTTTTTTTTTTTTTTTTTTTTTTTTTGCGGTACTGGGGATGGAACTCAGGGGCATTCTACCTCCGAGCTATACCCCCAGCCCTATTTTTTATTCTTTATTTTGAAACCGAGTCTCACTAAGTTGCGGAGTGCCTCACTAGGTAGCTGAGGCTGGTCGCGAACCCGGATCCTCCAGTCTCAGCCTCCCGAATGCTGGGATTACAAGCGTGCGCCACCACGCCCGGCT
>PVLC010036295.1:0-15892 GCA_004027655.1 Graphiurus murinus
CGCTTGTAATCCCAGCATTCGGGAGGCTGAGACCGGAGGATCCGGGTTCGCGGCCAGCCTCAGCTACCTAGTGAGGCACTCCGCAACTTAGTGAGACTCGGTTTCAAAATAAAGAATAAAAAATAGGGCTGGGGGTATAGCTCGGAGGTAGAATGCCCCTGAGTTCAATCCCCAGTACCACACACACACACAAAAAAAATCCTGATACCAATGTTCTTTCTAGTTTGGGAATCTTAGTCCAGAGTTCAAACTCCAGCCCACAGTTGAGCTTCATGGGGGTTCACCCTGAAACTAAAACTGGTAAGTAAAATTGTGTGTGTGTGCTTGCACACATGCACCTATGCATTCACATGCATGTTTCTACATGTGTTAGGAGGTGTTTCCATAGGTTTTATCAGATTTTCAGTAAGGAACCATGACTCTAATGGCTTACATAAGGATAGTTAAAGTACAGTGATGTGGGAAATACGCACATTGTGTGTATGTGTGTGTGTGTGTGTGTGTGTGTGTGTGTGTGTGTGTTACTGGGGATTGAACTCAGGGGCATTCTACCTCCAAGCTACACCCCCAGTCCTATTTTTTTTATTCTTTATTTTGTGACAGACACACACACACACAAAGATTAAATATAAGGGAGCAGAGATAAAGAGATGATATAGACAATGAAATTGAGAAGTTAATAAAAAGTTTTTCCCTGATCATACAGGTTTGTGAGAACAGGCTGGCCTAGCTTAATTCAAGTTATTATAGTAAACAGGGAATCTGGTTGTGTGTGTGTGTGTGTGTGTGTGTGTGTGTGTGTGTGTGTGTGTGTTTACTGGGGATTGAACCCAAGGGCATTCTACCTCTAAGATTACACCCCTGGCCCTTTTTATCTTTTGTTTTGAAACAGGGTCTTCCTAGGTTGCTGAGCGTCTCCCTAAGTTGCTGAGGCTGGTCTCAAACCTATTATCCTCCTGTCTTAGCCTCCCACATATTGGAATTACAGGTGTGTACATACCTGGGTTGGTTAACAATAATTTATCTGATATTTTCTTTTCTTTTCTTTTTTTTTTTGCGGTGCTGGGGGTTGAACCCAAGGGCATTCTACCTCCGAGCCAGCCCTATTTTTTATTCTTTATTTTGAAACCGAGTCTCACTAAGTTGCGGAGTGCCTCACTAGGTAGCTGAGGCTGGCCGCAAACCCGGATCCTCCAGTCTCAGCCTCCCGAATGCTGGGATTACAAGCATGTGCCACAACGTCCGGCTCATTTTATCTGATATTTTCTATTTCAGTTTTTTAAAGGTACCCCTGAATAGCCTGTAGTGCACAGTCTCCTGGGAGGAGAGATTGTAAGGTAAGACTGACTTTAGTAGGAGACTTTGTTAGGCTGACTAACACCCTCTGCCAGGATAGCTGTGTCTAATCCTTGGAACTTGTGAATGTTGCTTTATGTGACAAAGACTGCAGATGTGTTTAAATTAAGGACACTGAGATGAAGAGATTATCCTACATTATCCCAGGCAGGCCCTAAATGCAATCAAAAGTATCTTTCTAAGAGGGAGCTCAGATCTGACATGGAGACAGAAATCTCTACCACGGATGCAGAGATTGGAGTGATATGGTAACAAGCCACGGGATTCTGCAGCCACCTGAAGCTGGAAAAGTCAGGGAATGAATTCTCCCCTAGAGTTTCTGTAGGGAGCACCACCCTGCCAACACCTTGGTTTTTGGCCCAGTGATACTGATTTCTGACTTTTGGCTTCCAGAACTGTGGAAGAATAAATTTCTGGTGTTTTTTTGTTCTTTTGTTTTTTTTTTGTTTTTTTTTTTTTTTTTTTTTTTTTTTTTTTTTGCGGTACTGGGGATTGAACTCAGGGGCATTCTACCTCTGAGCTATACCCCCAGCCCTATTTTTTATTCTTTATTTTGAAACCGAGTCTCACTAAGTTGCGGACTGCCTCATTAGGTAGCTGAGCCCCCAGCCCCATTTTTTATTCTTTATTTTGAAACCGAGTCTCACTAAGTTGCGGACTGCCTCATTAGGTAGCTGAGCCCCCAGCCCCATTTTTTATTCTTTATTTTGAAACCGAGTCTCACTAAGTTGCAGAGTGCCTCACTAGGTAGCTGAGGCTGGCCGCGAACCCGGATCCTCTGGTCTCAGCCTCCCGAATGCTGGGATTACAAGTGTGCGCCACCACGCCCGGCAAATTTCTGGTGTTTTAAACTGCCAAGTTTGTGACTATTCATTATAGTAGCCACAGGAAACTAATGTGGGGGTTAATTCAACATTTCCAAAAATTGGAAATAGTCAGACCAATCAGTTTAACTCAAGTCACTTAGAGAAAAAGAACCTGTCTGTGATTCTGAGGAAAAAGAACAACTGAACAAACCAGGCTTGGTGGCGCACACCTGTAATCTCAGTATGGGAGGCTGAGATAGGAGGATCACAGGTTTTCGACCAGCCTCAGCAACTTAGTAAGACCCTCAGCAACTCAGTGAGACCCTGTCTCAAAATAAAAAAATAAAAAAGGATCCAGGCATGGTGGCGTACGCTTGTAATCCCAGTACTTGGAAGGCTGAGACTGGAGGATCCAGGTTCGCAGCCAGCCTCAGCTACTGAGGCTCTCTGCAACTTGGTGAGACCCTGTTTCAAAATAAAGAATAAAACATAGGACTAGGGGTGTAGCTCAGAGGTAAAAATGCCCCTGGGTTCAATCCTCAGTACCACAGAAAGTAAAAAATAAATCAAATTAAAAATTTAAAAAAAGGGCTGGGGGTATAGCTCTGAGGTAGAATGTCTCTGAGTTCAATCCTCAGTACCAAAAACAAAACAAAAACAACTCAACAGAAAATATTACCCAAGATTTATTTATTCAACCTAGTGGAGTAGCTGGGCAAAATCTCCAATCACATAGTCATAATGTAAGAGGAGAACAGTAATTCCAAAACAAGTCTGAAGAGGAAAATGTATCAGTTACAGAGCAAGGAGAATGACTTGCTCCATCATGCCAGTTTAGGGACTGTCATGTATCAAACATGAAAGGGGGTCTTTATGCCATGTGGAAAAAAGGGACAAAGGAAATGGTAGCATTAACAATGCCTATTATATGTACAATTTTCAAAGCATTTCTAAATGCATAATAGTGATCACTCAAATACTATGTTCCCCATGCTTTATGTTCATTATTTCATTTAATCCACAAAAAACTATCAAGATAGGTATTAATATCCATGTTAGCCAGGCATGGTGGCACATGCCTATAATCCTGGTAACTTGGGAGGCTTAGACAGGAAGATTGAAGGTTTAGGAACAGCCTAAGCAAGTAACTCTCAGCAACTTAGCAAGACCCTATTTCAAAAAGAAAAATAAAATAGGGCTGAGGGTGTAGATTAGAGATAGAATGCCCCTGGGTTCAATGGCTGGCATCACAAAAAAATAAAAATAAAATAGGTCTGGGGATATAGCTCAGAGGCAGAGTGCCCAAGGGTTCATTCCCCAATACCACAAAAAATTAAATGATACTCATTTTGCTAATAGTAAACAAGGGACAGGCCCAAAGTGACAGAACTAGAATTTAGAAATAATATTCATTTGGATCCAAAGCCAGCCGTCTTTTTATTGTGCTATCCTGATTTATTGTACCATTAATCCTCACACAGGCTCTGTAAAGCAGACTGGGAGTTCCATCAAGATAGGGATTAAATATTTGCCTTGTTCACAACTTCATCTGGTGATCAATAAATATTTGCTAAATGAATAAATGGAACAGATGAGGCACAGAGAGTTTAAGCCATTTCTCCAAAATCACATAACCATTATTTGACAGGGCCAGGTCCCTCTGATTTCAAATCCTATACACTGTAAACTGATTAAGCTCTAACAGTATACTGAGTGCTCTTGGGCAGGTGGGCTTGGGGGGAGATGAAAGATAGGTGAAATAATACAAGAAGTTTTTTTTTTTTCTTGGTATAATCCTGGTATCCAACAAGAGTGAGAGTAAATCTAGAGACTGAACTAGGAAAGGTGAATCTGGAGTAGTCAGGAAGAAGATGAAGGATGTGAACTGAGGATGTATAAGGCATTGCTCACAGAATGATCTGGACAGAGACCAAAGTAAATTGTTTTCAGGGGAATAGAGCCATCCCCCAAATACCATGCCATCAGTCACAAGGGTATGTGGGCCCATGCCAATGGCAGCTTTGCCTATTAATCGAAGCAGAATAAGTGGTTCCATGTGGTGAAGGGCTTCTGAGCCAAATCGGCAGAGATTTTGCTTGCCTAAAGCTGAACTATCTGCCAAAGTCTCGTAAAGTACTGGCTGGACACTCAGACTGGAATTGAGAAACTCAAGAATAATGAGGATGTGCTAGGCGTGGGGAGGCTGAAGGGAAGAAGCGCCAAAGTCTGAAGCCAGACTGACTGCTCTTTGTCAGCACAATCCCTTTGTTCCCTCATCCTTTCTGAGGAAATTCAAAAGTTTTAGCAAGCTGGACATGGTGTCCCATGCCTGTAATCCCAGTACTTGGAAGGCTGAGACAGGAGGATGGCAGGTTCGAAGCGAGCCTCAGCTACTTAGTGAGGCTCTCCTCCACCTAGTGAGACCCTGTTTCAAAATAAAGAATAAAAAATAGAGCTGGGAGTGTAGCTTAGAGGTAGAATGCCCGTGAGTTCAATCCCCAGTACTGCAAAAAAAGGGAAAAAAATTTATCAAGACAGCCATTTAGAAACCAAACCTGAGGCACTCCAGGTAGTATAGACAATAAAAAGGGTATTGTACTTTTTTTGGTACTGGGCATTGAACCCTGCGGTATTCTACCTCTGAGCTATATAACCCCAGCCCTATTTTATTTTTATTTTTTGTGGTACTAGGCATTGACCCTGTTTCAAAATAAAGAATAAAAAACAGGAGTTGGGGGTATAGCTTGGAGGTAGAATCCCCATGGGTTCAATCCCCATATATAAGAGCTGGGGTGGCCCAGAAAGGATTATTGTCTATAGAGAAAGCTCTGCAGCTTTCCTCTGGATTAAACTAGAAAGTTATTTTGTGGTACTAGGCTTTCTACCTCTGAGCTATATACCCCCTAGGCCTATTTTATTTTAAATTGCTGAGGCTGTCCTTGAACCTGTGATCCTCCTATTTTAGCCTCTTAAATACTGGATTACAAGCATGTACCACCACATCCAGCTTAAATTTGAGAATTTTTGTGTGTGTGTGTGTGTGTGTGTGTGTGTGTGTGTGTGTGTTACTGAGGATTGCACTCAGGGGCATTCTACCCCTGAGATATACCTCCAGCCCTCTTTTTATGTTTTATTTTGACACAGGTCTCACTAAGTTGCAGAGGGTCTCACGAGATTGCTGAGGCTGGCTGTGAGAGAAAATATTAATAATTGTTTTTTAAGTACTCATTATGTGTCAGTTGCAATATCTCAATCCACATCATAATTCATGGGGAAGCTGAAGCTCAGTCAGATTAAGTTCCTTCCCCAAAAGCAGAGCTGGACAGAGGTTTTCAGAGCTTGAATGTAAGCTAGGCATGGTGGCAATTACCTGGAATCACAGTACTTGGGATTGTGATGAGAAAATTACAGGTTCTAGGCCAGCCTCGGCAACTTAGCAATGTCCCTCCGCAACTTAGTGAGACCCTGTTTCAAAATAAAAATAGGAAGCCAGGCATAGTGGCCCACACTTTTAATCCCAGTACTTGGGAGGCTGAGACCAGAGATTCTGGGTTCGGGGCCAGCCTCAGCTACTTAGTGAGGCACACCACAACTTAGTGAGACCTGTTTCAAAATAAAGAATAAAAAACAGGAGTTGGGGGTATAGCTTGGAGGTAGAATCCCCATGGGTTCAATCCCCAGTACTGCAAATAAATAAATTAATTAATTAAAAATAGGGGAAGAATGCCCCTGGGTTCAATCCCCAGTACACCCCCCACACACACACACACACCATATATATAAGAGCTGGGGTGGCCCAGAAAGGATTATTGTCTATAGAGAAAGCTCTGCAGCTTTCCCCTGGATTAAACTAGAAAGTTATATAGTTACTTCTGAATCAAGCAGACAGAAATGATGTCTTGAAAATTTCAAACTGAAATTCTGAATCCCATACCCTTCACTATATATTCCTTGTTACTTAAACTATAAATTTGGAACTAGAACTCAGACAGGAAATTCTACACTAGTTAAACAAAAACAAAGAAAATCTTCACATTCCCCTTCCCAGAAATTAGGCATCTTTATGCTGAAGACTTCTATCTGAAATAGGGTTTCTACCTGGCTCATTTCCACAGAATTTAACATTGAGAGAGCCAAGGCCTGGGATTTATCCTCAGCTCCTGGGCAAGGGCCAGGAAAACAGAGCCAGACAGACAGAGGCCGGAGTTGTGAGGCTCCATACTAAAACAGTACCAAAGTAAGATACTAAGTCACAGGAAGCTGGCGAGGGCTCAATGGTCTGGGTCCAGATTTAAAGGTACGATTATTGGGACTTGTGAAGGCACAATGCAACTTCAGCAAATCTGAAGTTACACTGCAGATTTTTAGAGTGGAGATAAATAAATAAGGACTTTAAAAGTCAAGGTTAAGAAGATGGAGTAACTTAACAGAGGAGTCTAGGAATTGCTGAGATCAGAGAGGAGAGATTGAAAGATGAGAAATGGATCTGAGATAAAGGACAGGATCCCACACAATAGGAGACTGGTTCTCCAAGGTGGAGAGATGTTACAACATTAAGCTACAGAAAGAATTCCATTTCTGACAGAGAAAAGGTTGGAAAGAAAAGAAGGCTGTAACTGGGGTGGGTGGGTGGGGGGACCCCGGGAGAATATATTATTAACTCAATAAAGTGTATGTGTGTGCGTCGGGCCGTAAGTAGACCAGAAGGAAACTCCCCAAAAAGAAATGCATGTGGGGGCTGCAGGCCAAGGAGAGCGATCGCGAGGGCTGGGGAGCAGGCTCCTTACCGAGAGTGTCCCACCCAAGGCCAGAGCCCGAGACTCACCTCGGCCGTAGCCCTGCGTGTGCTTGGCGAAGCTCCGCACCACGGCCTCCACCGCCTCCCGCAGCACGGCCGGGCTGCCCGCGGCGCCAGGCGGCAGGGGCAGCCCGGGGGCCCCCGACAGGAGCAGCGGCGGCGGGGGCGGCGCGAGGGGCGGCGGGGCCGGCGGGGGGCCCGCGGGGGGTGTGGCGGCGGTGGCCGCGGCCCCAGTCACTCCGGGCCTCAGCGCTCGGAGGGTGCCCCTTCCGCTCGTGCCCACGCCAGGCTGCAGCCGTTGTGCTCGCAGGGTCTCCATCCCGGCGGCCAGCGGCGTAGGGCGCGGAGCCTGCCAGCCTGGCGAGCTAACGGTCCCCGCCACCCCCGTCAGCGAGCGCCCGGGGACTGAGGGCGGTGCCGGGTCCAGCTGTCAGTCAAGGTGGAGGGGGCGGGGACGAGCCGGACCCAGGCCAATCACCGGCGAGAGGACGCGAAGGGGTGGGCTCCCGCGCCATCATAGGCAAATTATCGAGGTTCTGAGAACCAATTGCAAAGAGAAAAAGCGATCTCCGCTACCAGAGAGAAGCCCAGCTAGGGTGCCTGTTTGGAAGTCCTGCAGCAAACACTAGAAAGCTGGCCAGACTTCTGGGGCGGGGCTTGAAGGAAAAAAAAAGGCCTGGATGCAAGAAAACCGGAGAACTGTAGACTGAGCAAGAGAGCATTCTTACAGATCATTTGTCTGACCACTTTATTTATTTTTGCGTATGTGGCACTGGGGATTGAACCCAGGGGCATTCTACTCTGAGCTACACCCCAGCCCTATATTATTTTTATTTGGAAACAAGGACTTGCTGGGTTGATGAGACTCTCACTACTTGCTGAGACTGTCCTCTGTCCTCGAACCTTCGATCCTCCTGTCTCAGCCTCCCAAATATTGAGATTAAAAGTGTGCGTACCACGTCTGACTCAACCACTTTATTTTATAGATGCAAATGAGGATACTGTGGCTGGGAGAGGTGATGTGACTTTTTTTAAGATTACATGGCAATTGGTGGTGGAACTAAAGCAAGGGAATAAATATGTTGGCATTTAGTGAGCACATACTACGTGATGTACTTTAATGCACTGTATTATTTAATAATCGCAATCACGAACCAGACTTTATTATTTTACAAATAAGGAAATTGACACTCAGGGAGGCTAGATAAAGTGTTCAAAATTAAATACCTGGATGATATATGGGGATTGGGATGGCAGTATGACATAGGTATTCTGATTCCCAGTATTTTCATTAATTCACATTGTTGAGTAACTTTCTGATTTTACTTATTTTAAAATAGGGAGTAAGAGAGGGTAGAATGGGTGTCTCACTTTATTCCATTAGACTGAGAAAGAAACCTGGGCCTGGTGGCCCACATCTGTAATCCTAGTACTTGGGAGGTTGAGACAGGAGGACCGAAGGTTTGAGGACAGCTCAGCAAGTAGTGAGACTCTCATCAACCTAGTGAGACCCTGTTTTAAAATAAAAAATAAAATAGGGGTAGGGGTATAGCTCAGAAGTAGAATGCCCCTGGGCTCAATCCCTAGTACTAAAAAAAAAAAAAAGCCAGACATGGTGCAAGCTTGTAATCCCAGTACTTGGGAGGCTGAGACCGGAGGATCCAGGTTCACAGACAACCTCAGCTACTTAGTGAGGCCCTCCACAACTCAGTGAGACCGTTTCAGAATAAAGAATAAAAAATAGGGCTGGGGGTGTAGCTCAGAGGTAGGATGCCCCTGGGTTCAATCCCCAGAACTGAAGAAGGAAAAAAAAAAAGAAGAGAGAAAGAGCTAGAATATATGCAGAAACCCAGCAAACTGAGAAATCCAGAGAGAAGATTAAGAAAAGTATCCTCTTTCACAGAACAAGTCAGACTGGGTTCATCTGATTATAGACACACATGCACATACATCTTCCTTTGGGGACGGGGTGAAGAGATGCTGGAGATTGAACCCAGAGGCTTTCTACCTCCAAGATATACCTCCAGGCCTATATATATTTTTTAAATTTGGAAACAAGGTCTTGCTAAGTTGCTGAGAGTCTCCCTAGGTTGCTGAGGCTGGCTTAGAACTTGCAATCCCCCTGTCAGCCTCCCAAGTAATTACCTGGGATTACAGGTGTGGGCCACCACTCCTGGCTCCATACACACCATTTGTCGGTTGACTGTCATGCCATTTTTACTTAGGTGAAGTTATACCAACTGCTCCCCTCTGCCAATCTCTCCTACAGTGGCTCAGAAATCAAAGATGTTTGATAGAGATGAGAAGTCCAATAAAATGGATGAAATACACCTAGTGAAATGAAAACTAGACCCTGACCTGAGTAAAAGCTGTGAGTGGGTAAGAAACAAGAAACTTGAATGAGAGACAGTTAGCTTACTGGAATATACCTGTTGATGGTGGAGGGAGGTTCTCCACATAGGAATCTTAAAGAACTGAACAGTGGGCACAGGGGAGACTGGAGGAGATAAACACCTGTCAAATGCCTTAGAACCTTCAGGACACATGACCCTTGCCATTTCTTCTACAACCAACTAGTTGATCAGGTGGTCTCCTGGAAAGAAGGTAGCTGTAACCTCTAAGTATTCCCCTGGATCATTGTGGTTGTAAATTAGTATTATACCCTCCCCATTCGTCATTCCCCACACCCCACAGCTCCAGGCAGCAGTGACAAAACAGAGACTTCTGAACACATTTATTTGATATGTCAGGTGAAGAGAGGAGTGATTTAGGGTTACTCCCCACTTCGACCTGTGGGAGAGTTCATAAGCTCAGACAGACAAAAGAGCAGCTTAGAGCCCATGACCCACCCCCTGGGAAAAGGAAACAACCTGTTGCAGTGTTTGGAGAAACAGGGTGGGAATAAAAAGCAGGAAGGACAGCAGCAGAAGTGAGACTGGTAGTTGCTGCAGGAACCCCAAGACCAGTGAAGAAGATATCCTGAAAAGTGGATGGGACCAGAAGCAGGTTGTGAACAAGGAGCCAGGCCTGGAGAGAGAAGCAATCCCTGCAGAGTGGGATGGAAAATTTATAAAGAGAGAGTAGAGTATGCGAAATCATGATAGGCTGTGTTGCAGGGCATACATAGAAAGCAAGAGGCTGCTTCTGCAGGAGGGCAAAGATATAGGCGATTACCCACAAGAAGAGGTTCTCTACTGCTTCTACTGTGTGTTTATTGGTGTGTTGTGCCTGTGGGTACATAAGTAATCCCACATGCATGTGAAATGACCAGGGTATGAATTCATGTCTATGTACCCAGTAAACACAGTGCTTACCCTTCCTTGCTAACAAGTTTACTGTGCTTGTGGACACAGGTTTACCCAAGTGTGCGTGCACGGTGCCCGGAGCACATGCAAGAGACCCCTAAGTCGGTGGTGTGCATATGGCTCTCCCACCTGCCCGTCAAGGTCCTGATCCCGGCCCTCTCGGCTCCAGTAGCTTCTCTCAGCGCCCCGAGTCCCCCGGCCCGCCTAGACTCTGGAAGCCTCCTAGCAGGCGGAGCTGCTCAGTCTGCATGGAGTGGCGTCTCACCAACTTGCGCTTGGTCCTGGGAGAGCCTGGCGCCCCAGCGTGGGGAGGGGCAGGCAGTGACGGCGCCCGACCTCCGGGTTGGGGGCGAATGTCGGGGATGGGAGGGTGGGGGCTGACGTTGAGCGGGGGCAGGAAACCCGGCCGCGTTTGCGAGATGTGGTCCAGGAGCAACGTCCCCGAGCCCCTCCGCTCCAGCAGCCCGGGACTCCGCCTCCGTCCGCTCAGCGGAGAGACGGCCCCCGGCAGACTTTCCTGGGACTGGCGCGGGGAGGGAGCCGAGCCGGCTGGAGGGAGGGTCAGCGGGGAGGCGCTGTATCGGCGACGCTCCAAGGACAGACGGCTGGACTCGGGCGAGTCAGGACAAAGATGCCCGGGGGTGTCGAGCTCCACCGGCTCCATGCGGCTCAGTTTTTGCCTTAGCCCCGAAGGAGGACCGGACTCCTGAGCCTCGGGCGCAGTGTTTCGGCGAGACAGAGGACCCCCGCCAGTCACTTTCTCCGCCCATGGGGGCGGATCCTCCGGGCCTTCCGTGCTGTGACGTCGGGAAAGACGGGGTCGACCCGTCAGGGTCAGGCCGTGGAATTCCGCGGTCAAGCGCTCCATCCCCAGCCTCCCTTCGGCGGGTGGGACGGGTTGAGGAGGAGCCACGAGGCCCCAGGGCTCGGAGTTGAGCCTTTTGAGTGGTTTCGGGGGATGTCGAGGTGGTTTGGGGAGCGGCTCAGAAGGGGAGGGGTCATCAGGCGGCTTAGGAAGAGGGAATTCAAATACGTCCCGCTTCTCCTCCTCTTCCTGGGCGCGAGGAGATAAGAGTCCTCGTCCTCCTCCTTCTCCTCCTCCTCCTCCTCTTCCCCCTCCTCCTCCTCCCGCAGTCTGCAGTTGGATTTCCGAAGGCGAAGTACAGACCCCAGGGCTAGGAGGCGCGGGAGCAGGGTCCTCTACCCCCGGGGACGGCGGGGAATTGAGATACTGCCGGGTCTTCTTGGTGCCCGAGGGCGAGGTATCGGTGGTTATGATGATGACCTCCGTGCCCTTGGCCTT
Source organism: Graphiurus murinus (assembly GCA_004027655.1). NCBI lineage: Eukaryota > Metazoa > Chordata > Mammalia > Rodentia > Gliridae > Graphiurus > Graphiurus murinus. The sequence continues at coordinate 11,569 of PVLC010036295.1, forward strand.
GCAGGCGTCCAGCAGAGTGGCAAGGGTCTCGCGGTCCCCGCGGTCCAGGGCGTGGACAAGCGCCGAGGCGCCAGCGTGATCTCGAACTGAGGGGTCTGCGCCGTGGGCGAGGAGGAGCGAGGCCACTGCGGCGCCGCCACCCCCGGCGCACGCGTGCATGAGCGCGGTGCGCCCCAGGCGGTCTGCGATGTTGGGGTCCGCGCCTTGCTCCAGGAGGTAGCGTACCATGCGCGCCTTGTTCTGGGGGTCGTCATAGCGGGCCCGACAGGCGGCCATTAACGCAGTCTCCCCCTGGGCATCACCCTCATTCACGTAGGCTCCTCCCTCCAGAAGCAAACGGGCCAAGCGTAGCTTACCCTGACCCACCGCCCGAAGAAGAGCGTGGCCCTCGGTGTGCAGCATAGCTGCGGCTGGGGCGAGAGCACAGATAGAGCCAAGACTGGGACCTGCCGCGGGTGGCTAGGGGTCTGGGGGCGGTGGTTGGCAGAGGCCTGAGGTCTCAGTGGTGAAGCCTATCCCTGCGGGGGGGAGAGAGAGAGACACACAGAGACAGAGAGAGAGAGAGCGCTTATTGACCGATTCAGCAGGGAAACTGAGGCACCCGGCGTGGGGCCGCGGGGATCTCCACTGCACACAGTCCTACCTCTAACTCATCATGCCTTTGAGCCGCCCCTTCCCCCCAGCGCATGCCTGAGGAGGTGGGAAGGGTGCACCCGCACTGAAGGATGGGCGCGCGTGCAAATACGTACGTGCACGCGCAGGGATATTCGCACCCCCATCCTCACCCCACGGCTTATCAGACCTTTCAGCATCCCCCTTTTCTTAACCACACTTGGAATCCCCCTCTGTGGGATGCTAAACGCCACCCACACAGACGCACCCATACAGTCACACACATATTTCCATTCCTAACCTCTTCTAGGTTGCCACAGCCCCCAAATTGAGTAGGGGGAGGGAAGCAGCTGGCGTTTGGAACTCAAAAGGGGCGGAGGAAGAACCGGGGGTTCTTTTTGCCCCTGCTATGTTCCCCACAGCTCCTCGCTCTTTCCCCTCCCAGACTGTGTGCCCAGATAGATACCTGAATGTCCGCAGGATCTCTGCCTGGCCAGGATTGAGGACCCGGCCATGGGGCGGCCGGGTGGAGGAGCCGGGTTCCTGGGGGCTCACATGGCGTGGGGGGGGGTCGGATTCCCTTGGTGTCCGTATCTGTGCCCCGGCGCCGGATCCTGGTCCCTCCTCCCGGTGCGCCCCGGGCACAGCGCCGGCTCCGGAGGAGAGAAGCTGGGGGGGGGGGCGGAGCTCTGCTGTGCTATTTATAGCCCAGTCTCTGCGGGTGGGGGCGTCGGGCACCAAATCGCTCCCCACCCATGCACACATACACCCTGAAAAACCTAGAGGCTCCATTCCTGACTTCCCTTTCGTAGCCGACTCCCCTCAGCCCCAACAAACCTAAGCGATCCTTAGGGGGTTCCTCCGCGACCCAAACAGGGACCACTCGGATTCTTCGCGGAGCTGCAGCAGGTCTCCATTCTCCGCACTTAGTGTGTTTCTGCGTTCCTTTGCGCCAGACCTGACTGCCACACACGGCATATGGCACACTGTGCAGAGGGTTGGAGGGAGGCGACTGAGATCCACATCGGCGTCCACACTGTGCAGAGAGAGGCAGGAGAACTGGCTGCCTTCTTGTAGTTTAAATGTCAGGGAAACACGGTCCAGACACAGCAGTACACACCCCACGCCACCGCTCCCCAGAGCACACATCGCAGAGAAACGTGGACCTCGGCTTCCTTATTTAGATCTCTTAGATAAGTGTAAGGACCGAGCATTTTTAGATAGGGCAGAGGGCATTTCCAGATTCCTCTTGCCCATTTTGGGGGGCAGGGAGGTTGGGAAGGAAATAGGAAAGGGGCAGGGAGATGGGCGAACCTTGTAATACACCCTCTCTCACTGCATCTTAATCTGTCTTGCATAGACTCATTTTTCTGTCTTGCTTGAAGGTCCCTGTCCAAGTCACTCCTGACGTCTTCTCTCTCCCTATTTGTCACTACTGGTCTCTCTCACTGCCTCTGCCTCTCCTTGCCACCTGCCCTGTCTCCATGGTTACCATAGCTTCCATCTGCATATTTTAGGAAGGAATTTGTGTCCAGCTGGAAGGCACCAAAGGAAGGGGGGGGGGTGAGGAAAAATCCTAAGGATTTGAAAAGCTCATCCAGGGTCTTAGATATTTCAGAGGCTGGAGGCCGCCAGACGTAAGATACTAAAAATAATGTTCCTGGGGAATGGGGAGAGAGAAATATTTGCCGGGAAACTACCCATTTTTACTAATTACTGATGCCAACTATGTGCCAAGAGCTTTACATACATTATCTCCAATCCTCACAACTCCAGAAGACTACTCAGAGGTAGGAGCTACTATCTCCTTGTAACATATGAGGTAATAAGGTTAAGGAGTTCCCCAAAGCTTCACAGCTAAGTTTTTTGTCCAATTCCAAGGACTAAATCTGGACGTGTGTGTGTGTGTGTACTGGTGTTCTACCTCTGAGCTACACCTCCAACCCTTTTTACTTATTTAATTTTGAAACAAGGTTTGTCTAAGTTGCTGAGGCTGGCCTCCAACCTGTGATCCACATGTCTGGGCCTCCCAAGTACTAGGATTACAAGCGTGCGCCACCAGTCCGGCTTTGGGACATTCTTGTTAACTAACTCTTGGATTTTATCTGCACTCTGAACTCTTTTCCTCTGTTTCTGTCTTCTCTGAAAGTAGGACTTCTTCCACTCCACCTCCCTTTACCCAGAGGCTTGGTGGAGCTGGAAAGCAGTGGAAAATGCAGAAAACACTGGTTCTCCAGCCCCAACCCTTCCCCAAACCCTCTTCCCACCCTCTCATGGACTTGGCAGCAATCCACTGAAATGCATTTTTAGAAAAGTATCCACTGCGTTGGGGCGCGGTGGTACCAGCCTGTAATCCCAGTACTTGAGAGGCTGACACAGGAGGATGGCAGGTTTACAGCCAGCCTCAGTAACTAAGGGAGGCCCTCTGCAACTTAGTGAGAACCCACTTCAAAATAAAATAAAATAAGGCTGGGGGTGTAGCTCGGAGGCAGAATTTCCCTGGGTTCAATCCCCAGTACCAAAATAAAATAAAGTATCCACTGGTGGTGCTGGAGAAGATGGTGTAGGATTGAATGGAAGGTTGAGGGAGAGGCCAAAGACGGATCCCTAAAGAGTTGCTCTCATAGGGGTTCATTTCTGGAGAGGTTCTTCTCTTTTGGTTAGGGGGCGGGCGCTCCCTCGACAGAGTCCCTCGAGGAGATCTAAATGTCAGGTTCTCTGCGAACTCTGGCTAGCCTGCAACTGGGGTGAGCGTGGACATACACTGACCCCTGGTGACTCTGCAGCCCCATCTCTCGCCGCACCCGGTTTCCCAAGCCTCAGTTCCGCCTGGCAGTCTTCCTCCGGCTCCTCCTCCCTCCGCCGCTGGCTTTCCAGTGGGCGGACCTCCCTCCTCCGCTTCTCCGAGATTGGCCGGGGGAACCCACCAATGGAGAGCGCGAGGAGGCGGGCCTAGACGCCTCCGGCCTGAGGAAGAGGAGCAAATTTCAAGTTGGCCGCGGCTGGGGCGCTGCGCGGGGGAGGGGCAGCAGGTAAGGCTCGGAGCCGGTGACCGCGACCCGGTTCGGTCCCACCCCTCGCGAGCTAGTTCAACCCGGGCCAGACCGCAAGATAGACAACGCTTTCTGGCAGCATGTTGGATCACCCGCCCTGGCGGCTCCCTACCTCTTCTCCCCTGGGCACCCACGGCTCTGTTGATTGTATACCAGAGAACCCCTGGGTTTCTATCGCTTACTGCGGAGAGAGATGAAGCAGAAAGTGAGAAAGGCTCCCTCTTGTATCTCTGACCCTTTGCTATGGCACAACATTCCCTGAGTCTAGTAATATTATCCTCTTGTCTGAGAACCTGACAAACTCCTGTTCTCTATGAAGACTTAGCTAAAATATTACCTCCTACCTGTAGCTTTCTTGGACCGCTTTTCCTGCAGAATTAATTGTTCCCTGGTCTGATGGCATTTTATGCATATCTCTATTAGAGTACTTAGGGTGCACTCTGTCTTTTTATTTATTGTGGCACTGAGGATTGAACCCAGAGGCATTCTACCTCTGATCTACACCCCCAGACCGATTTTATTTCTTATTTGGAAATAGGATCTCACTAGGTTGCTGAGAGCCTCACTAAATTGCTGAGGCTGTCCTCGAACCAGTCTCACCCTCCCAAGTACTAGGATTACCAGCGTGCGCCACCACGCCCAGCTGCACTCTCTTATTA
>PVLC010036296.1:0-15851 GCA_004027655.1 Graphiurus murinus
TATTTTTAATCCTTGCACAACCCTTCAAGAGACATGTAATTATCAACATTTTCCAAATGAAGAAATCGAAGCTCACAAAATTAAGTAATATACCCAATGTCACAGGATCTCCAAACTAGCAAGTGATAAAAACCGGAAGATAGAATCTGGCCTGACACCAAGGCCTTTACCACCATGCACCACTTCCTCCCTACAGGCCTGCACTACCAGGCATCCTGTCTGCAATTGCACAGGTGATTACGAGAGAAATTAAAAAATATTTCGGAAAGGAAACAGACTAATTTGCACAGAGCAGATGAATTTAAAAAGACTATAAGCTATAAAAAATATTAGGCCAGAAAGGGATCTACAGAGCTAATCCCAGATATATTATCAAATTAACAATTCAACAGTATATTGGGTTATTATGCAGCCATTAAAATAACTGTGAGAACCATGCTACAGTTATGAAGTGTGAAAAATGCTAATGCTACAATGTTAAATAAAAATATAATAATAATTAACTAAATTACAGAGTGCTCCCTGATTACAACTATGGGAAAATAAGTATTGATAACATTTCCGAGGAAAAGTCTTAGAGTTGTTTAAAAAAGAAAAAAATAAGTGGATCCCAGGGGCATACACATGACTATATTTACACTGTACCAGGCAGATGGTTTTCTCTCCTCTCCTAACAGATTTCCATGGAGGGAAATCTAATGCTCCCCCTCTGTTTTTTTAGTGCCTTCCAACTCCATTTCCCTCAAGTCTAGCCTCATGCTCCTACTGGTGCAATCTCACCCACAGCTGGCTTCTGTTCCTGTGAGCAAGCTGCTGGCTCAACATTTTCAACATTCTTTGGAATCCAGAGTTGGAGAAGGTAAGATTGTCACTCTTGCCTTCTGCATACCTGCACTTGATGCTTCTGATATGACTGAGGGGGTGAAAAGACCGGAGGTAATGACTGAGAAAGAAAAGTGTCATAATTCACTAAACCTATTATTTTCCTGTATTAGGTTTTTCTTTCACATTCTTCACAGTGATTCCAGAGTCTAGAATCTGCTCCTCTCCTTTCCCATCTGTCGGTGTGGTAATGCCATAGACATCTTTTACTACCATCTCCTCACCTTCCTCCACTATCCCCATCCTGGAATAACATGACCCTTGGTGAGGTTCTATCAACCACCACCCCATTCTCTCCTATGAGGACAACAGGTCATTGCTGGTCCAATCTGATCATCTGTTTCCAGGACAGTATTCAGCACCTGCATACTTGGTCACTGCTCAGTTGGGCAAAGTCCTGAAATACCAGTAGCAGGGATGAAATCAAGGCCTTGACTGAAATAGGATACAAGAGAAGACACAATTAGATCAGCAGAGCTTAAAAAATAACTGAATGAGAGAACACGGGGTCATCTAAGCAGAAACAGGGATGCTGTGAAGCAGAGTCATGAACCGAGCCCATTGGTAAATCCCCAGATCTGTAGCAGTTGATTGGGAAAAATAGCATCAGGACAGAAGCCTAAGCTAGGAACAAAGTGAATTTTCAAAGAAGAAAAAAATCAGAAGCGTATGGAAGGTGAGATGGAATTATTTGGGTACACTATTTTCTGCCGCTATCCCTTCCAAAGGTCCACGATCTCCTATTTCTGGCATCTTACCAGAATGGAGTCACCTTGAACCTGATATCTGACCTTCATATATGTGTGATTCTGATACTGTTGGTCCCCAGTCTACCTTGCTTTCAGGATGATGGTGATGATGATAATGATGACTTTATGATACTGGGGATTGAATCCAGGGGCATTCTACCTCTCAGCTACACCCCAACTTTTTTTAATTTTTCAGTTGGAAACAGGCTCTTGCTAATTTTCTGAGACTAGCCTCAAAACTGTAATCCTCCTGTCTCAGCCTCCTAAGTACTGGGATTTCAGTCATGTGCCACCATGCCCAGCTCCAGCCATGCTTCTGGACTCCCTGCCACACTCACACCTTCTGGCTAGATTTACAGGGATGTTGTGTATGTAACCTCCACACCTAAGAGCTGCAGCCCCCCACCATCTCTGTCTGACACGTTCCCAGTCATTTGCAATGCTCCGTCTTTACCCCACTGTCCCCAGTACCCCTTAGCAATTTGTAGCTGCATTTTCTGGGATCCTGTGACATTTTGCAGAGGTGTCTGTCAGAGAACTTCTTAGGGTGCTACAATTGCCTTTCTACATGCCTCTCTCCTCCACCCAACATGGAGACCCTCAAAGACTGATGGCTTTCTTGTTCATCTTTGTATCCCGGTGCCTGGCACATTGATTGGCACATCATAGGTGCTCAATGGGTATTTCTTGAATGAATGAATCAATCAAATATCATTTAATCCATTATAACAGATTTTCTTCATTCTGCTCTAGGATTTTTCAAATCAAGGGAGGCAACATTCTAAAACAAACAGTATGACACCTAATAGATGTATCTATTACCAGCCAGCCGGTGTCCTTAGTCAGGAAAAATAATTAGCACACCCAAATACTGTGTTTCTGTTTATCCCTTTATTCCCAGGGCTATTTGTCTAAGTAAGGACTTTTTCTCCATCAGAGCTGGGAGCAAATGCAAATATGGTTTCGGAGACTAGTTCTGTAGAGTACAGAGAAAGATTGTGAAATTCAAAACACACCTGGGAAATTCAGACAAGATCTCAATAATAAAAGCTGTAATCAAGGAAGAAACCTTCACTTAAGCAAATAATTTGCCTTGGGAATAAAAGGCTGAACACAGTGTTCTTCACACACAGGGACTTTTGCTGGCATTTCGTCTTCTGTCCGAATAGACCTCGGTGAACAAACCTCAAAAATAAAATATTTACACTGCAGCCACCATCAGTAGAAACAGTCTTCCAATCAGAGAAGTAAGCAGTGGGGTGCGAATAAAATGCCCGTGTTCGAATAAAATAGAGAAAGAGACAGAGACAGAAACAGAGACAGCAAGAGAGGACAATTTTAAAATTAAAGGGAAGTGTCATCCAAGGGCAAAGCAATTTGATCTGAATTCTCCCCAAGCGAGGATAGCAGGGATGGTGATGAATTATGTCTTATCTCTGTAGTTATGGGGATGATTTGCAAACATCAGATTTTATGATGTTATAGACATCATCCCCAACTTAGAGGAGAAGGGACAAAAGTTGATACAGAATAATATACTTGCACTTGATAAACAATAGCCAGACAACTGTATATCACAAGGAGATACAATGTCAGGTTTGGAATCAGATAAACTGCAAATAACAACAGAGAAACAATGAACCAGATGAAGTGGATAAAGCCTGTGTGGAAGGCCCAGGAAGGAGGTGGAGGGGAGAAAACAGAGGAAACCATGGAGTGGTGATGGAGTATGGGCATCTAGATAAAAGGCCGACATCAGCTTCCCCCAAAATCAGAAAATGATAGAAAGAAATAATAAAGTAGAATGGAAGAAGTGTCAGCTGTGATAAGCAGATAATTTGTTACTTGGATAGCCAGGGGCCCCTTTCCAGAAGTCAGCAGAAGTCCAAGTTCTTGGATTTAGCAGCCTCTGTAATCAAGAAGGGAAGGCCTAATGGGAAAAGCAGCAAGAACCAGAGGGTTGGCTCTGCAAAGGACCTTCAGAATGATTCAGAATAACTTCTCTTTTCATGACCCAACCCTCACTTCTACTAGCCATTCCTTCTAAACTCCTTCCTGGTTTCTCTTCGTAAATGATGCAATGACAGCCTTGCGGTCTCTTCCCTAGCAACCCTTTTTCCCTAAGTGGCCCCATCCAGTCCCCCGGATTTAAATATCAAAATGCCAGTCACTTCCATATTTGCATTCTCTAGCCTTCACTTCTCTCTCACCTGAGCTCCAAACTTATAGACCCAAGGACACACTTGCTATCTCCACTTGAATGACTTAAAGAAATTGTGGATATATATATAGCATGTCAAGAACAGAGTTTCCCCATCTGAGCAACTAATACACCCTCTACCCATTTGCTAAGCCAAAATCATAGGCACCATCTTTGATTCCTCTTCCTTCCCCCTCTCCACATGGTGACCCTTAAAGACTGTCTGTTTAAGTCAGTCCGATCTATTGGCAAGTTGTGCCAATTTGTTTGTTAGGAATGAACAGATGCCTGCATTCTCTTAGTACTGCAACCATCCTAAATCAAATCCTCATCAGAGTTTATCTAAAGTAGTCTCCTAGCTGGCCCTTCCTTCTGTCCTTCTGTTCCTGCTCCCCAGAGTTCATTCCCTATACAGCAACCAAAGTAATCTTCAAAAAACTTGTCTAATAGAAAATGGGTAGATAGTTGTTAAATAATAGATGAGACAGAAAAATTAGGTGGGCAGAACTTTCCTGGGAGTGAAAATCACGAGTAAACTCCAGCAAAATCCTTCAAATACATAATTATCCACTCGGCACCCAGTATTTCCACCCACCCTTCCATGTTCCTCAGGAACAGACCACCCCTTCTTAGGGGCTGCCTTGACTGGATATCAATTTAAGAAATGATACTCTGCCAATGTTTTTTCCTTCCTCACTTATGAAATGGCATTTATAAATTGCCATACGAATGTTGCCAAAAATATGAACATATTTAGAAACATGTGGATGGTTAACAATGCTGCACCATTCTCTTGGACAACCAAATGCTGCAGAGACCCAGATAGAGAGTCTGTTAGCTTAATAGAAAGCAGGAGCAATTCAGGATTTGGGGGCCTGACTCTTTCCCATTAATACCACTTCCCAACTGGGTTGCATGGGTCAGTGGTCATGCTCAGAGCTGCATTAAAGCCATTAAGCTGGGGACCAGGAGGGGCAGGCGAGGTAGTTGTGTGTTTGCTGGCTTGGGATGAGTGCTAGAATAGGGTTCTGAAGTGCCCCCAAGGACTCTGGATTCTGAATAATGTAATGATGTGCACTTCACAAAGTACCATCACATTCATTATGTCATTATATTACATTCAGCCCCCTAATGCTCTAGCTATAGGGATTAACATCTCTACTTTGCAGAAGAAGAAACTGAGGCTCAAAGGGTAAAGTAAAGTGCCGAACACTATAGAGCCATGTTGTTTTCTGACAGATCCTGCGTGCATTTGAAAACAAGCAGATGGTGAACGCATCTCTCATCTCCTCCCTGAACGAGGTTATAGGATTATATTCCGGCAAGGTTACATGTTACTATAAGAAGCCAAGGGAAGCTTCTCCTCCCTGTCAAGTAAGCCCCTAGATGGTACCCTTTCACATAGCTACTATGAGAACCTAAGGGATTCTGGGTCACCCACTCATTCAGGATACCTGTTTCCTGGTGCAAGATAGCCCGGTCCACATCAGCCTGCCTTTAGCCTCTTCACCTCACGAGGGCTGTTTCTATGGGTCTGTCAACTAGGTGTCCTAGCTGCCTGGACAAGCTCACGAGCACACTCCCCACCCCACCGGGAATGACTGCTGATTAAACCCTGGGCTCTTCCCACCCCAATCCCATCTGAGGCCCCAGGCATTGTCAGCAGGCCTCGCTGTGTGTGGCTGTGCAGACAGAGGAAAATGACAGTTTTCATCATTTCCTGCTAAATGATTCAGTGCTGATTCAGCCAGTTTCAATTCCACAGCAATGCAATAGAGAAAAGGGGGAGGGGGGAAGACCCAGAATAGAAAAGCAAATGCTTATCAACCTTTCTGAGGTATTGTTGCTGGGGCGGGGAGCAGGGGGGCTCTTTCTTTTCCTTCACTCAGAAAAGTCCTTGCTATTTTCTCCAAGGGCACACAGCTGTTGTACCCGGAGAGCAGCTTCCTAAGATTTGTATCTTTATCTACCTGACTTACTTCCATTTGGTGTGGAGGGGTCTTTCTTGGAAAGAACCCATTGATTTTAACATTAGAGCCAACAGGAGCCACATGCAAAAGTAAGATTCCTCAGACCAGGATCGCACCTGCACTGACTCAACACAAAGCCACAACCATGGATGAGTCATGTCCCATCTCTCCATCTCTGGATCTCAAGTTCTTTTTCTATAAGGAAGATGACCAAACCCTCTTCAAATGTGTGTGAAACATTTTGCAAGCTATACAGCATTAGGAGAGAGCAAAATGCACCCAGTGGCAGGGAATTTCTCTCCTCAAGACACTAATTGATATGCCCTGTAGGATCTTGCACCAGAGCCTGAAACCAGGCTAGGCAAAGGAAAGGTTTTCATACCTGAAAGCCACCCATCAGAGAGTTATGCTCTGGACAAGATTTCAAAGGAGAAAGGTGGCATCTTCTTGCCATCTGAGAGCAGGGAGGCTGGTTCCTCATTTCTCTGTATCTCTCTCTCTCTCTCTCATTTTTGTTTGTTTTTGTTTTGTGGTACTGGGGATTGAATCCAGGGGCATTTTGCCTTCAAGCTACACCCCTTAGCCCCTCCCTTTTTTTTGAAACAGGGCTTCACTAGTTCACTAGGTTGCTGAGGGTCTTGCTAAGTTGCTGAGGCTGGCCTCGAACCTGCAATCCTACTGTTTCAGCATCCCAAGTACTGGGGTTATAGACATGCACTACCATTCCCGGTTCCTCATCTCTTTGTCTTGTTTGTGCCTTGATATCTCTGAATACCCTTTGCTATGACCCAGGAGAGTCCCACTACCCCCTTCTAGTCCATTCCCCCAAACTGTACACTTTACTCAACCAAATTCTGCCTGCAAGAAATAATCCCCATTTCTTTAATCCCTTCCAGAGCAAACTAATCCACATCAAAATGTATGTGTTCCTTCTCTGCCCTCCCCTACCTCATTTTTTAATTTAATATAGCTAGTTAACTTTGCAAATTAGTTCAAGAGGTCTTCCCTGTCTAACTACCACACTTTGTTTTGTTCAGACATCAAAGCTAAAAACGAATTCCATGATGGGACTTACCCCTTCTTTCCTCATTGTTTTCACTCACACCATACTCCTTGCTGGGAGTGTTATTTTTTTTTTCTTTCTTTCTTCCCTAACACGTTTCTTTGTATCTCCAGCTAACTCCTACTCACGTGTAGGTCTATTTTAAAAGCACCCTTTCCAGGAAGTCCACCCTCACCCTATCAGACACTCTACTGATGTGCCCGTTCCTCACTCCATGGCACTTACACTTCTTCACTGCAGAACAGCAATGCACCTGCCATTATTGCTCACCATCTCTCTGCCCTACTAAGCAGGAAGATCCATGAGAACAAGGTTTATGTCTGTGTTGACCCCCATTTCCCCATTACCTAGCACTTCGGCTAGCACATAGCAGGGGCTTAATACAGAAATGCTGACTGAATCGTGGTGTCAAGAAAAAGTATTTTTGTGGCAGATAGCTTAGAAACTGGCAGGTCCTCAAAAGTCATCCAGAAAAATGTCCCATCCAAGCCTGGCATCCCTGGCACAGCATCTGGAAGAATCAACTGCTTCCACATGAACAGGAACAGGGATGGAATAAATTCTTCACAAGACTTGTTAATTCTTTTCTTCGGCAGCCCTCACCGTTACAAAGTCTTTCACTCAAATTGATGCAGTGTACAAACTGCCCCTGTCAGTACTCGGCCCACAGGTGAAGCTACAGGAGTTTTGTAACATGATCTGCAGCTGTGTCCAGCACTAATGAGAATCTTCCCGCTCTGCCCTTCTTGATTCCCTCCTGAAGTCACTTGATTAGTCCTGCTGTTTCCTGTTTCCACCTCCATTTCCTGCTAGTCCATTAGTGACAAATTCCTTTCTTTCTGCACGGTCCTCTCAGAAGGAGGCTTCCTTAGGACCATCTGACTTGCCTAGACACTGTCTTTCACGTCTCCTTGGACTCCATCCTCGCCAGCACATGCAGACACAAGCCTCTGAACCTCTTACAGAATGCAGCACCCTGGATGGCCTCTTCTCTGCAAGGCAGATTGGGATGTCTCTTAGATGAACCAAAAGCATTTTTTCCTTGTGAAATATGGGCAATGTTCCTAGTGTGCCCTCAAAAGCTACTTGTTCCTCTCCACGTGAGGCCTGCTGTGAACTCCTACAGTGACCTTTTCTCTTTGCCTTCCCTCTCTTAAGATCCTTCTCTCCTCCAAGTGAAAGAGCCTCAAGCCCTTTTGTGATTTCTCATGTGGCACTGTATTCAAATCTCCGGCAGCTTTGTCCATCCTATGCAGGATAGTTATTAACTGAGTCCTTCAGATACCCCCCTACATCACGAATCTCCAGTCTTGACCCCAGCCACATCCACCTGAGTCCCTAGTGTATGAATAAGACAATGCAGACCACTGGACAGCTTCAGGTTTTCATTTCTATGCACAGAACACTATGCAAGGTCTCTCTCACTATCAGATAATTATTCTTTCGCACAGTGGAATATGTTACATTCAGCAAGGCAGAAGTTGCCCTGGGGAAGGACTAGGATATATACAATCTGCTCTATATTTAAAAAATGAAAAAGAAAATGGAAAAAATTTCCCACAACTTCTCCCTTTCTGTGCCGTTAAGATAAACATCCTTTCCCCCAGTTACACAGTTCGAGCTGATGGTGAATACTTTTCTCCCTACAGAAATCACTTCTGAAAAGCAGACATTTAACATTTCCAATCTGTCTCTGAAGCCGAGATTAAATTACATTCTGTTTTGAAGGAATCGAAAACACACTTGTTAATATAATAAATGCTTTCCGTTAGTTCTAGAATTTGTCTTTGTGAGGCATATAATTCAAGAATTATCTATTATAGTAAAAAAAAAAATTGAGCCATCTGGGCTTGTGCTAATATCTGCAAGCAATAAGTCTTCGATTTCCTTCATACTTCATTACTGGCAATACACAGAGAGCAATCATTCCAAAATCAGAGCTTGTTTTTTGTTGTAGGACTATTGTTCATGAGGATTTATAAAGCAACAAAAAGGCACTTTCTTGATTTTCATAAGTTAAGCTAACAGTCCAGTGATGACAACCCCATTAAAACTCAGCAAGTTAGATAGATGCTTAAGCTATGGAGTTTTATACTGTATCTATCATTTTTACAAAGCGACTCTCTATCCTCCTTCAACTTTCTGCAGAATCTTTCACAGATAGAAAGGACAAGAAAAATGCATATTTACCATATATTTGTTGGGCCATATCCATTTGCAGTGCATCTTACCTGACAACGTGCAAAGGACATAAAGCATTATCAAACTGACCAATTTTGATGATTTGGCAAGAAGAGATGGTAGGCAAAGAGCGAAGCTGCCTGATCTAGCTTTTGCTAATGCATTTCTCTTCAAAGCATAGGAGCAAGTAGGGAAGGGAAAGAGCTGAGAGAAACAGCACAGTTCCTCAGAAATGGCAGCTCTGCCTTTCTCTGGAGAGAGTATACAATAAATTTTGGATCATGAGAATCTCCTTGTAGTTTAGGCTGTTGGACACATTTAGTGTCAGCTTAGACTTTGGGAATAAGTATAGGAATGGAATCCTTGACTGGCAAGAAAAAGAGATGTCTTGGTTTTAAAGTCTTACATCGAGGAATCTCCCATGTACAATAAGGGAACTCTGTTAGATATGCCAGTATAGCTTATTCTCCGTGACTCACTCATTCTTAGGGCTGTCTGTTAGATTTACTAGCACAAGTGTTACCCAAGGTAGAAAGTACAGAACACACACACACACACACACACACACACACACACACACACACACACCATTTTTAAGAAAGGGAGCTCTTGTCATCTGAGAATCAGATGGCTCTTAGGTTAGCTCTATCTTGAATCAGTCAGCAGCCTGCTAGTGGCCATGACCTCCATAGCAAGGATCTTAGAGACACATGTGGATGGTGCCAGAAACAGACAGAGCAGATTGAAGACATCTCATTCTAAGAGGTAAGCTTCCCAAGCTGTGTGAGTTCATTATAAACCTCTATGGAGTCAGAGAGATGCATTGAGTTCCAAAGAACCCAGCAAAGCCTTGTCTTTAGGCATTTGTTGTTTGTTGTCTCCATCACTATAACAAATATCTGAGATAGTCAACTTAGGAAGAGAAAAGGCTCATAGTTTTGGAGGTTCCAATCCATGATGAAGCAAACCCATCGCTTTCAGGCCTCAGGTGGGTTCCAAATGGCAATCATAGGAAGTCTATGGCAGAGAAAAACTGCTCACCACATGGCCAGGGAACAAAAGAAAGAAAGGAAAAAGCTGGAGCTATACAATCCTTGTTAGGGGCACACCCCCAGTGACTTAAAACCTCCCACAAGGTCCCACCTCCTAAAGGTCCCACCATGGCCCAACCGCAACATGCTGGGGACCAAGTCTCTAACACAAGGGCCATTTGGGACTTAAGATCCAAACCATAGCAGCATCCTCCATTATCTTGCTACTTCAGAGACACAGGAGAACAGGGAAAAGGAAACAGGATCCTAATGCTACAAATTCCAACTGTGATCTGTGATGGTAAGACATGATATATATATATATATATATATATATATATATATATATATATATATATATATATATATATGCCCAATTGTGCTTGATGTTCTGCCCCAGAAAGTGGCTGATGTGGAGCCAGCAAAAGCACAATCACTTTGATAGATGGCTGGCTCCTTCAGGCTCTGTTTCTAAGTTATTCGATGTCTTCCTATGGGATTGCTCAAGATTCCAGAAAGACTGGGTTTTGTTTCTTTCTTTCTGTCATTGTGGCTGAGGTCGGATGCTGTCTTCTGTGTGACTAACTCCCTTTCCAGAAATGAAAACCAGTAGAAACAGCCACCAAACACATTTGCCATGGGCTGCTTGGTAGTTGAATTCCCCTATCTACTACTTTGTGCTCTTGCTTTCTCAGCCTGGTGGGTTAATGCTATAGAGTTAATTCCCATTAGTTCTATTATTACCCTTTATCTGGCTTCCCTTGGGGCAGCTGGTAGAATATTGGAACACAGAGTCTTTTTTTTTTTATAAAACTGCCTTGTAATAAAATAATTTTTTAAATGATAGATTAGATCTTAAAATATATGAACAGCTTATGTTATCGCTTGCCTGAGAGAATTCACCCCTCCAGTATGGTTCTGACTCCGTTTCTGATTAAAGAAAAAAAATTGCTGTTGTGAGCATTTGGCGTCTGATTTTCCATAATTCTTATTTGTAAGCACTTTTGTGCTGGTACCTCCTTATAATTTACTAAGTGCTTTGCTCTTAAAGAGCACTTAGTAGAAAGAGGTGCAGAGAAATTACATCTGGCAATTATGCCAGTAAATTTAACTCCAGGACCCAGGCAATATAGGTCATTCTTTGCTTCAGGTTTCCTGTCCCCATCACTGGCAACAGGTTGCCTATGGACTGTTCCTGACCATGTGAAGGAGGCACAGGGTGATTGCCTGCTGTTAAGCTGTCATTTAGGGCTTTGATGGCCCTTGGAATGCATTAGTAAGGCTCATTCATGAGCAAGAACAAAGCTAGTGCAGCCAAGATGAAGCTCAAGAAGCCTAGATTATCAGAAGTCATGTGGTCTTAGTTTCTTATGGCGCCAACTAGCTCAGCCCTCAAAAGGAAGAATGTAACCAAGATTTTTTTTCTCTGCTTTTAAAGAATGTGCCAATAACCTTGCCCATGACCTGTGCCCCTCCCTCGCCTAAACATTCCCCATGCTTCTGTGTAGAACAACCATGTAATTTATCTCCAAACCGGTACACTTTGAGAGTAAAAGAGGGAGTAAAGACACACCAAGAGAGAGACCCTCTTGGGCAGGTTGGGCATGAGCTGACACTATCATAAGGCTCCCTCCTCCAGAGTGCAAAAGAGGACAAGGATATAAAATAAGTTGGAAGAAAGCATGGTTTGAGTGCTAACACTTCTTCGGGCTGCATTTTCCAAATTGCCAGTGGTTTGAGACTTCTTGCTGCCAAGTAGAAAAAAGATATTTGATATCATGTGTTCTTTGTCCTCTGAGGAGCTAACAGAGTGCAGCATCAAAGCATGTGGGCTCTGAAACCAGATCACCAGGGTTTATAGTTCCCCTCTTACCAGTTGGGTAAGCCATGTACTTGTAATTTACTTAACCTTCTTTGTGCTTGAGTATCAAGTTCATAGAAAAGAGAGAATCCAGGAGAATTGCATCCATGGAAGTTCATTCTTCTGGAAATGAGAGGCAAGAAGAAAGGAGGCGGTCTCTGAACAAAGGTCACCATTTAAAGTAACCCCCTCCCTTATATGCAGTTTTGCTTTCCACAGTTTCAGCTACCCACACTCAACTGAAATCCAAAAAAATTAAATACAAATTTCTAGAAATAAACAATGTGTAAGCTTTAGAGCATGTGCTGTTTTGAGGGTTATTTGAACATAAGTACTGAGATGGTGTCAGTCAACTGATAATCAAGATGGTTACTAAGTAGCTAAAAGGTGGGTAGTATATACAGTGTGGATACTCTAGACAAAGGGATGAATTCACATCCTAGATGGGATGGATCAGGATGGCATGAGATCTCATCATGCTACTCAGAAAAGCAAGGCTTCTTGAGAATCAATGGAGACAGTCAGTAGTAGCCTAATGCTATTATCATATGCCCACATCATTCACTCACTCTGTTTCATCACATAGACATTGCATCATCTCACCTCATCACAACAAGAAGGTTGAATACATTAAGATAACTTGAAAGAGAGAGAGAGAGAGAGAGAGAGAGAGAGAGAGAGAGAGAGACCAGATTAATATGACTTTCATTATTGTATGTTTTTAATATTAGTTGTTAATCTCTTACTGTGCCTTGTTTATAAATTAAATTTATCACAAGTACATATATATAGTTAATCTCTTACTATGCTTTATTTATAAATTAAACTTATCATAGGTACATACACACACACACACACACACACACACACACACAAATATGGGGAAAATGTGGTGTATATAGGGTTTGGTACTATTTGCAGTTTCAGGCATTCTCTAGGAGTCTTGAAATTCATCCCCTACACAAAAGTAAGGACTACTATATGGAATTTCCATTTAGGGATGAAAGCCTTAAATAACACTTTTACCATAACAACAATTCTGTAAGGAATATAGTTTTATCATCCTCATAATCATCATCACCATTGATTACATTTATTTTACAGATATGGGCATGGAATTTCTGAGACAGGAAGTATCTTTCCAAAGCCATAACAGCTTTCACTTTCAGGGTGCTAAGTCTCTCAGCTGGAGTGCTTGTGTATACAACAGGAGTATTCTGCTTCAGTGAGATCCCCAGTTAGACTTACCTCAAGTCACCACCAGCACACATGCTCTAGAGAAAGTAGCCTTAAACTGGAACCTAAAATAAATTACCTAATCTCTCCTCCCTTCCCTTTTCTCATATGTACAATGGAGGGAATATTCACACCCACCTTTTTGGAGTGTTGGAAGCACTCAATGAGCTAGTATATGTGAAGGCCTCACAATGGTGCCCAGCACACCAGTAACTAGCAGCTGTCAATATCAAGCTTCAAGCTGGCAGGGGGGGTCAGGAAACTGGAAAGATAGTACCATTTTCATTGAGTTATAGAGAATGGAGGAAGTTTAGACTCCCTCTGTCAAACCAGAAAAGAGGTGAACAGGACAAATACAATGATTTTCCTGTTCTGGCTTCATACAGAACTTTCTCAAGTAGATAGCTAGCTCAAAAGCAGCAGCCTCCCCTCCACTTATGCTGTAGCAAACATCTATATCCTATGTTACCGACATCCAGATCTGTAACTTCTGCCCTTGCCCACTGACACTCTTCTTCCATGCTACCCACAAATTCATGGCATTTGCAGGTGGGCTAATGACCCCACAGCCTTGCAGCTCTGAGTCTACCTGGGAAGGGCCTGCCAAGTCTACAAGGCGCGTATACCTGAAGGAAGTTTCTTCATCTGTAAAATGAGGGGGCAGGACTCACTGGATAATCTCTAAGGCCTTCACCAGCTCTAACATTCTATGGGTCTGTGATTCCGAGGTATACCTGGATTACCAGGGCACCAGGGGGTGAGCTGGTTGCATTTCTCATGCATAATGGGCTGGAGAGAAGCAATTGGTGGGAATTAAAGTCTCAAGTCTCAAGCACTGCAGTTTGTCCTTGCCGCTTATCAGGAAGCCGAAGGTCATGCTTTGCCAGAGTCTTAAATATCAATCTCATCCATAAACCCCATTCAGACTGCCTGGAGAGTCAAAGTCTCTTATTTGAGATGAGAACGAGGTGGGGGAGAGGACAGAGGACAATGGGATATTTCAATACAGGCAAACAGCTTTCAGAGTTCAATAGCCTTGTTCAGCTTTCCTCTGCAACTGTGCTGTTTGATTCCTTTGCCTTTAGGTTGAAAACTGTAAAAATACTTCACTTGCAAAAATTCACTGTGCATGGAGTTTTTTCCATCCACTAGCTTTTAGGAGGCATTAAATGTACTGGAACACTTCGATAACCGGAGACCATGGACTGAAATCATCGAGGACAATAGGTCCTGGAAACGGGGGATGAAGGTCACGGGCTTTGTCCTTTCCAGACTATGTGTGGACGGGTGGAGGCAGGAGGATATGTTTGGATTCTCTATAGGCTCAAGCAATGTTTTTCTGGATGTCACATTCAGCATGGACCTGGGCCAAAGGAGTGAGAGGCTTCTCCTAGTCCCCTGAGACCTAACTCAATTCCGCCTGCCGTTGGGATTCCACTTACCTTCAAGTAAGTTGCCTGTCTACAGTATTGCAATGGCATGTTCAGCAGGACCCTTGGCGATGGGTCTTCCTGTTAGCTGGTTGGGGAATTCCTGGACTCCATCTATCCCCCATGTCTCTCTAAGTCACATCCCATAACTTGGCTCTGAAACCTCATCACTGTGATTGTGTGTTTTGAGGAGGTTGTGTCCAGGCACTGGCGACCACAGCCCTGAGAAGCAGTATCCCAGGAGGCTAAGCACAAAGACTACAGTTGGACCACCTGTTTCGATCTCCCCGACTTTAAAAGGGGGAATCAAATGAGCTTTACTTTGGAAGTTATGGAAAGGATACTGTGAGTTTCTGTATCACATGCCTACTATTTTTTCTCCCTCTTCACCAGGCATTTGTGACAGGGGCTACTGCAGAGACTCATGGCCACTTAACACCTTCCTTCAGTGCCCAAGGGATCCCTCTGGCAGCTAAAGTTCAATTCTAGTATTTGCTGCCACAGAGGAGGGAGGCTACTAGATAAGTGATAATCTCACTGTCTTGGTGAGAGCAAGTGCTGTCTTGGTTTGAAAGGAAGCAGGAAGCAAATAGAGAGGTACCACATGCTAAGAGCAAGGACACAGCATAGGAAGAAGAGAAGCGGGCCCAAACAGAGTTGCCTAGAAATCCATAAAAAACCTCACTGACTTTACAGCTTGGCTTCTCTGCTCCATTGATTGTACTCCCTTTCCATCTGTCATCAGAAACTCCCACATCCACTCGGGCCCTGTGCCCCTCTCCTCCCCTGCTGGCTCCACACTGTTCTGTACCCCTCCCCCCAGAGGTACCTCAGAACTCAGGGAAAGGGGGAAGTGGGATGAGATGAGATCTTGCATGACTGTGGTCACCAGCCATAGCACCAAGCCCTGCTGGTGACCCTGGATATTTAGAATTAAGCCTGGGAATATAATAAGGAGTTCCTGGGCTGACCCTTGAGCTGCATGCTCACAGGGTGGTTTTTTTTTTTGTTTTTTTTTTTCATTTTTTTTTTTAATTTATTTTTTTTTAAATTTTTTAGCATGGAATTTTATACATTTCTTGGGTACAACAGGGTTAATTACACATTTTTGTTGGGTACAAACTAGTACAGGTAAAGACATCCATGCACATATTTCTCATTAACCCTTCCCCAATTCCCACCCACCCTCCCCCTATCTCTTGGTCAGTTTAGTGATTGACTTTGATGTGATCTTATAAGTACATCATG
>PVLC010036297.1:0-15860 GCA_004027655.1 Graphiurus murinus
GGTACTGGGGATTGAACTCAGGGGCATTCTACCTCCGAGCTACACCCCCAGCCCTATTTTTTATTCTTTATTTTGAAACCGAGTCTCACTAAGTTGCGGAGTGCCTCACTAGGTAGCTGAGGCTGGCCGCGAACCTGGATCCTCCGGTCTCAGCCTCCCGAATGCTGGGATTACAAGCGTGCGCCACCACGCCCGGCTGGAAGCCAGTTTGATCTTTAAATTTCTTTCTTTTTTTTTTTCTTTGTAATTTTGTCTTTTGACTATTCATATAGATGCCATCTGCACTAGACTATGACATCCGTTACAGCTGGGATATTGCCTCCCTTCCTCATTATTGTATCCCCAGTGCTTCACACACTGCCCGGGATAAAACGAACCCTTATGGGCTCAATGAATACCTGTTAAATAAATGAACCTTACTCAAAAATCCCTGAACAAATGTAAAAGAATTGTATGCAATTCTAAAAGTAAAATTTACGAGAAGGTTAAATCATGATTGTGATAAAAATGTGAAGTGATAATCTCTCAGAGATGTATGTAACACTAATTAATGAGGTAACCAGTAAGATGACAAAACTGGGTTTCGAAGGTGAACTTGAAAGAAAAAAAAAAATCGGGCAATCAGAAATGCTGCAATGAATGTAAGAATAGATGTAAAACTGGCTAAATTCCTATTGAATAGGAAAATGTCTGGTGCCAGCTTTTCTGTAGATTAGAAAATCAATTATATGCCTACCATGATATTCAGTTTTCTACAAGGAAATTTCTACCCCCTATAGAATTATACTAAATGTGCTTATCCTATAGAATCAAGTAATCTTCAGAAAGTCCCCACCCCTCTAAAGGGACACCCAGTCACCTCCCTTGCTCTTTTCTGAGTACTTGCCATTTGTTCTGTGGAGATCTGCTTCTGCAGAATTTTTTTTTTTTATTCCATCCCAGAATCCTAAACTAATATTTTAACAAAACTACTGTCAGCCCTGGTTAAGTTTAACCTTTAGATCTCAAATCTGAGAATCTTTCTCTTAAACTTCTAAAAGTATTTTGAATCATTATATGGCAGTTTTGAATTCAAAACATTCAAGTAAACAATTTTGTTAGAAAATGTAGCCGAGCATGATGGCACTTACCTGTAATGTCTGTACTTGTAAGGCTGAGATAGGAGAATCACAATTTCAAGGTCAGCCTTAGCGACTTAGTAAGACCCTCAGTAACTTGAGACCTTGTTTAAAAAAAAAAAAAAATGGAAAAGAGCTGGGGATGTAGCTTGAAGATAGAATGTCCCTGGGTTCAATATCCCATACCAAGAAGAAAAAGAAAATGTCATATAATTCATCCAGTATTTCTTGTATCATTTGTGTTTCCTTCTGGATTGAGAATATTTCTGCTTCCAGGCTGCCGTCTGTCTTCTGACAATGGATGCTTCTGCAGGAGATCAGAGGCTGGATGGGAGGAAAGGGAGGTTAGGGCGCTGCCCTGCCTAAGTTTCTGTGGGTTGGTCATATCTCTCTACTGAAGGCCACAGCTCCCCTCTGAGAGGCCTCCCCAGGCAGAAACCCAGTCTGGATTCTGTTTGGCTACCTTCAGCCTAAGAGTACTAACTATTCCCCACCTCTGCTAGACTTGGTGAATGGGACTATCCTGGTTTTCCATGCCTTCTGCCCACATATTTGCAAAAAGACTTTAAATTCTTCCCAGTGGCCTAGTCTAAGCATACTGCTGCTGGGACCTAGACAGATACATAGTATAAAGTAGTATAAAGTAGAGTCTCAAGAGCTACTGATTTCAGATTGCTTCTTTTCTTTACCTTCACAAATATCCTGGAGATGTTTTTTTTTTTAAAAAAAAAAAAAAAAAAAAAAAAAAAAAAGAGGAGGAGGAAGGGGAAGGGAAGAAACTTGGAAAACAAACAGGGAGAAAAGTTACCCACTCCCCTTTTTTGGTACTGAGTATAGACACAGGGGCACCCTATCTCTGAGTTATATAACCCCTGCCCTTTTTATTTGGAAATAGGGTCGCCAGATACTTACCTAAATTATGGCACACTGGCCTCAATTTTGCAATCCTCTTATTTCAGCCTCCCAAGTACTTGGATTCTACCTGTAGCTACACCCTCATCCCTTTTATTTCAAAACAATATCTCATTTAGTTGATGAGGGCCTCACTAAGTTGCTGAGGATATTCCCAAACCTGAAATCCTCCTGTCTCACCTTCCCAAGTACCAAGATTATAGGCATGTACCACTGCACCTGGTTAAAAAATATATATTTTCTTATCCCCTATTCCAATTCCCTTTTCTAAAAGACAAGGAGATAATGCACCAACACATTTAAAATAGTAGCAGACTGTCTGAAGTATAGTTTCATGTTGTTAGAAAGTTTATTTGCTATACTTATAGATTTCTCCTCAATTACTCTTGACCTTCCAGATATTGGATCCTAATATTTATTAGCTGCGTTACCTTAACTTTTCCCTTGAATGTTTCTCCCAATTCTTGCAAGTCAGAAGTAGTTTGTCTATCCTCCTCCTTCCTGTAGCAGGTGGTTTTTCCCTTTCCTGTTCTTCCATGTCCATTGGCAGTTTTTTTGTTAAAACTCGCTGACTTTTTCCCCCTATGCTCTTATTACCATACACAACACTTTCTTGGATGGTTAAAAGTCTGTTTGCCTTTAAGTTATTATCAAATATTAATGTTTAATAAAAGCAATAAGAAGAGCCCAATCAGTTACTGAACTTTTGCTCTGGTTCTACACGAGTGGCTTCACAGGACACAATTTCATTTAATTCTTGTAACAATCCCATCAGGTACCTACACATAGAGTTACCATGTTCAGATGGATAAGGGGAAGTGGCTTGCTGAAGGTGACGGTTTTTAGAGGCAATTAGTTTGCATTTAGGTGCTTGACTCAAAGCCCAAGTTCTTAACCACCTTAGTAACAAAAAAGCCATGAAACCTGGGCACTATTGCATAGGCCCTTAAGGCCAGCCTCGGTCACTCAGTAACTTGGTGAGACCCTCAGTAATTTAACAAGACCCTTTTTTTTTTTTAAGGTTGGGGTGTAGCTTGGAGATAAAAAGTCTTTGGGTTCAATCTCTAGTACTTAAATAATAAATAAGGTAGCATGGTCAATTGATGAACCGAGTTCAAGTTCTGCCTGTTCCCCCACCTAGCAGGGGGTAACTTTGGGGACGTTTTACCAGCATGCTGTGCCTTGGGTCCTCATCTTTAGAAGACCAATGGTAACACAACCGACCCTCAGTATCTGAGGGGGATGGGTTCCGGGACCCATTATGAATCCATGAATTTTGAGTCTCTATATAAGGTGACACAGTATTTACATATAACCTACTCAGGTCCTCTAGTATATTTTTATTTTTATTTGTGGCGCTGGGGATTGAACCCAGGAGCATTTTACTTCTCAAGATACATGCCCAGCCCTTTTTTTTTTTTTTTTTACTTTTTGTTTTGAAATAGATCTTGATAGGTTGCTGAGAGTTCATTAGATTGCTGAGGCTGGTATTGAACCTGCAATCCTCCTGTCTCAACCTCCCAGTATTACAGGTACTTGCCACCTTGCCCAGCTCCTTCCATCTACTTTAAAGTATCTCTAGATTATTTATGATACCCAATACAATGTAAATGACATATAAATAATTGTTATGTTATGTTGTTTAGGGTATAACAAGAAAAATCTATGCATGCCCAGTGCAGATAAAATTTTTTAAAATGTCAACACATGGTTGGTTGAATCTGTGGGTACAGAACCCATGGATGCAGAAGGCTGTCTGTACTCATAACTGTCTTTTAGGGTTGTGATTAGAACTCAATACAGTAACACACATAGGGACTCAGATTAGGCATTTAATAAATATTAATTTATATTTACTTTTAAAACATAATAGTTTTTTAAATCAATAAGTCAGATTCTTCCACAATAGGAAAGACCAGTAACCTAAAAATCTTTACAAATAATTTAAAAGCATCATTCTTTACATGAGAAATTAGTGGAAAATTTTTGAATGCCTGCATGCCTGCCAAACAAACAAACAAAAACTACCTTTTCCCTAGGAGGCCGATTGTAGTTTCTTTCTTGTCTGCTGCTGTATCTCTGAAGTAGACTTCACCAGCACGTCATTTTGAGAAATCTCACAGACCAGGAGCTCCTTGAGTAGTCTCCTTGTGCTATGTCCTTTTAAAATTTTAGACTTGAGGAACACAGTTACAGTCATAGTTAATGATCTCTGGGATTAATGAGCAAATCAGCGAAGTAAATGTTTAAAACATGTGCTTTGACTAACCAGTGTAGCAAAATGAATACAGTTACTACCTCACTCTTTAGTCAAATAAGCAAAAATTTTCTACTTAAATGGCTTAATTTTATGATGCCTTTTTTGGGGGAATAAGATTAATCCAATGTTTTCTTTTCTGATTGTTTTCTGAAACCCCTAATACAAATTTATTAATCTACTCTGGCATACTAAGATAATCATATTCTAAGTCTTTATAGAGAGGAAATGTGTTTAACTTAAGACAAGCAAAAATCAATCGGAGGGTAAGAAAGCAATTAAAATAATGAAAATAAATCAATTAAATACTTTAATTGCTATTTTGAACAAATGTAAGCCTTTCGTTAAGTCATATACCTTTCTGGACCTCCGTATTCTCATCTTAAATAAAAGTAAATTCTGTGTTGCATTGAGTGTCTTGACACTCACACAATTCACCATTTTATGAAATACATAAGCTTTCTACAGAGTTCCCCTCACACGTAGAGCTACCTACTCTCTCCTAGTCTTAATGCTCAAGGTGTGTGTGTGTGAGGCGGCGGGGGGGGGGGGTGTCCATTCTGCCTTTATCATCTGGGAAATGGCTCTGGTTCTCATCGGAAGAGATACTATGGAAATATCTTCATAAGACAAGTATCTATTGTTGCCCTCAAGAACTCTCTATTTTTCTGTGTTAACTAGTTTTGCCCAGTTACAAACCCAAACCAGGCTGTACGTGGCAAATACCAACCCAAGCCAATACCTAAACTCCCCTTCCTCTCCTTTCCAACAATCAATTGAAAGAGAATTGAACCATGAGTGAACTGTCTAAATACACAGTAAGCAGCTGAAACCACGAATCAGGGACCCATCTATACTCATAGGTGTGAGGTTCCTGCAAATAAAAGGACCTTTTTCGAATGAGAGAAATACATATCCTCTTATTTGGCAGGTGGTGGTTATTGCTATTTGGGGTTTTGACAAATTTATAAAAGCAGAAAATAGCCCATGTGGTCTCCAGAAGAGGTAATTTGTCAGATTTACAGCTTGACATTTATCCACCTAATGCACACACACACACACACACACACACACACACACACACACATGTACAGATGGATATATAAACACAGACATACATGTCTGTGTGTATGTATATATTTACATACATACTCCTAAATGTTAGATTTTAGTCTGTTATACTTGATGCTGAAATCATTCTCTGTATTTTTATGTGGTGCATGTAGCTACCTCCTTTTAGACAGCTTTCTTTGATTAAGTTGGTGGCGTCTTGCGTTTCTGCTATTACAAAGTCAAATGATTTGCTATTGATTTCACTTTGAACCTGAAGTAATGATACGGTGTTGGCACAGACTATAATGAATGTGGATCCGAGTGTTGCCCTAGGGTTTATTCTCAGACTAAGCCTTTTTCCCATGTAGCCAATGTGAGTTATTTTAAAAAATTAAATAAATTTGAAAGGATTCATGTTATCTTCTTGTTCCCAGTAAGCCCAGAATTTTCAAGGTGCTATCTTAAGATGAGAAAAACCCTCAGACGTAAGTAATCCTACTGGAAAGATTATATAGGATTTGGTCTAATCCTTATTTTTTTTCCACATTTTTATCTTTGACTTTCATCAAACTAAATCAATGAATATGACTAGTATTGGGTCTCTTGTTACCTTAATGGACTTTCTAAAACATTAGCTAAAGCTTGTTATATTTCCAATTTAGAATCTTAACTCCTCTTAATGAAATGTGTTCCTAAATTCTCATCAGATATTTACTTTGAAAGGATTTCTATAGCTTCAGAAATGTCTTGAGCTAAAAATGAGAAATAGATTTAAGTCTACGTTATTTGATTGAAATCTCCTTTAAATTTTTTATTTACCTTCTAATTGTGTTTTTCATCCTTCGATATAATTATTTCTTGACATTTTTATAAATAAGCTTTCCTTTTGCCTCTCTGGACTTAAAGCCTGAGAGGCTGTTGATTTAAGCTGAAAAAAGAATGGCAATAATTCTAGCTACGGTTATTTATGGAATTCTAAATTCCATAAAACATTTACTCTCTGCCAACCTCTTAGGTAAGTAATTCATATACATATGCATTCAGTTCTTGCAATTCCTCCAGAAGTGCAGGCATTTTTTTTTTTATCTCATTGCACAATGAGGAAACTGAGGCTTTTGGAGTCTGGCTTCCCAGAATTAGTAAGTATTCAAATGGAGAAAACAAGATGTGAGTTAGCTTTGTCTACCCTAGTATATTAGCCAGGAACTTTACACAAAGGAAATAGCACCATCTAACAGGGTACTTTTTCTTTATTTTAGAGTAAACTCACTTAAAGTCCAATTTTGTTTTATTGTATTCTATTCTTTCAGGGATACATATCTCTTAAAATTATTTATTTACTTATTTATTTATTTTTTATTTATTGTACTAGGGATTGAATGAACCAAAGGTATTCTACCACTGAGCTGTATTCCCAGCCCTTTTTGTTTTGAGATTGGGTCTTACTAAGTTTCCTAGGCTAGTATTGTATTTTAAATCTTCCTGCCTCAGTCTCCAAAGTGCTGGGGTTACAGGCATACACCAATGTGCCAGGTTCTTATTGATTGTATGCAGATCTAATTGACATGCAATAAACCACCTATATTTGAATTACGCAGTTAGATAAGTTTTGACATATGTATTCACTTGTGAAACCAGCACTACAATGAAAAAAATAAACATATTCTGAAAGAAATTCTTTGTGTTCCTTGGTCATCTTTCTCCCAATCCCTTCTTATTCTCTTACTCTGTTGCCAGGCAACCACTGTTCTGCTTTCTGTTAATGTACATTAATTTGTATTTTCTAGAATTTTATATGTATGATATTAAAGTATATACTCCATTTGTCAGTTTTCTTCTCCCCATAATTATTTTGAGGTGAATTCATGACATTGCATGTAACTATAGTTAATTCTAACTGGGTACTTTTCAGGAGAGTTTAATAGTTAACATGTACAAAGGTAGGGCAAAGTGGAGGGAAATCACTAGGGATAGTGTAGCCCCCCAGAGTCTTTTCCAATGAAAGATATGAAGGTTCAGCAGGAAGAAGTGATTATTTGGAAACCTGGTGAAAACTGGAACCTGGGTCTCTGACAGCTGTTCTTGGTCTTATCTAGAGTGACCCTATGGAAGGAAGCCAAGAGATTCCATAGCCTATTCTCTTTTCTTTTTCTGATTCTCCAGCTGGTGCTTCCAGCCATGTGAAAAGGAAGCCAAAAAAGTCATTGATTTCCAAGAATCCAGAGAAGATTGGAGAATGGATCAAGCAAAGTTGCAGAACTAAATATTTCAGGACTCAGGAACTGTGTACAAAATCATCAGACTGCTGAATGTTTGCATAAGAGCCATGAGAGAATTTCTATGATACTTTCTTAGAGAAGACTTTTGAAGAGCAATGGCTAACTATAGATTTTAAAAGAAATGTTATATAGAAGAGGTATCAGAATTTTTAAAATGCTTTAAAAAGGCTGGAGCAACCAAAGCCCAAGGACAAAGGGGTGAAACTTCCAGGGTGGTAGGTATCAGTTCAGTGCAAGAAAGGACTATCATGACCTGAGCTGTCAATGTATGAATGAGAGTGTCTTAGCTGTTTTTGTTATTGGAGGTATTCAAGCAGTAAATATTTGATGAGATAATAAATGTAAAATGCTTTCGAAAATGTAAATTTAGGTGATGATAATGATGACAACAATGACTAGGACAAGAGCCAAAACAGTTTATTTGCATTGAAAAACTGAACCATAAAATTGTAAGGAACAACTATAATTATACTGTTGAGCATCTAAAATGAATCAAAGTACCATGTTAAGTATTTTATTTTAGCTTATCTAGTGCAATCTGTAATAACTCTGGTACATAAAGATTAGTATTCTTGTTCACAAGTGAGGAAAGAGAGGCTTAGAGAAATTGTGTAGGAAGTAGTAATAACCTAGGCATTTCGACTTTAGAGTTGTAACTATTTCATATGCTGTATTTAAATTGGGCAGATAGATGTGGGAGACTAGAGTATGATGCTACTAGTTATTCTAATACATAATTGAATACGACATACATAATTGAATACGAATAGGGTAGCCACTAGTTGATACTCTTGGTTCATACCTGAGATAAAACCTAACCATTAGAGTCGGGCATGGTGGCACACGCTTGTAATCCCAGCATTCGGGAGGCTGAGACCAGAGGATCTGGGTTCGTGGCCAACCTCAGCTACCTAGTGAGGCATTCCGCAACTTAGTGAGACCCTGTTTCAAAATAAAGAATAAAAAATAGGGCTGGGGGTATAGCTCGGAGGTAGAATGCCCCTGAGTTCAATCCCCAGTACTGCAAAAACAAAACCAAAACAAAACAAAACAAAAATCTAACTATTATTCTTGCTTGAAGTCAATAAATCGACACAAATCACTAAGTTATTAAACTAAATAACTCTTTCCATAGTATGAATTAGGATGAACATGTCTCAGTAAGATCTGGCATCATTATGCTTGATATTATAAAAATCTAAAGTGTTAAGTTTTCAAAAAAACTCTCCTGAGACTTTGAAAGCTTTGAGAGCCATTTCTCCTCTTAAATTTAGTTGAACCATATCAATTCTCTTAGTATTGTTATCGAGAATTCCTTATTTCTCTGTGAGAAATCAATTCCTCAATTTTATGATCAATCAACTTCTTAGGATGAGTTCAGATTTCTGAAAAATGTGGGAGTTGGATTTTTTTTTTCTTTTACAGTTTAACACAATCACTGGAAAGTACTTCATTTATCTAATAAAAGAGCAACATGAGAGGAATGTGGTCACAGTGTTTAAAGGGCAGCCTCATTTTTGCCTTGTGCTAGACTATGTCAGGAATGAAGGGCTTTTAAATGATGACAGCTGCTTGCCTGTTGCAACAATCCTTACTGTTATCACTTTCAGATAAGACTTGGGGTATAAATTGAAAGGCAATTGTGAGCTATTTTACAAATTGACTTGAATACTGAAGATTCAATTAGACACATCCTTTGACTTTGTTTGTGTAGCTGTTGAAACGTGTGCTCTGTGAAGGTCTTTCAGCTATTAAGTGCAAGAAGGAGGGAGAGAAATCCATGCAATACTTTATGACTCTTCAAACTCACAACTTTGCCACACAGCCTGTTTCTTCTAAGGGAGAAATCTTTTCACACATAAATAACCATCCATGTATGGCTTCAGGGAACAGATTCAGCTTCTTGTACTTTTTTCCTGATTATTCATTATAAGACTCAGAGTATCTACAACTTTGGAACATCTGTCTATATCGCCTTGGGTATGTGACTTGTGTTTGCTTTTATTTTGTAAATATCTTATTACTGTCACAGGATAAGGGTTGATTTCATGAACGGTCCAGAGAAATTCCTAGTAGGGGAAAGTGGGGAACACAATTCAGGATCTGAAGGGTCCTTGGCTTAAGTGATGGAAAAGACTTTCAGCCATGTGCCAGAGCTCAGAGACATAGAGATTTATTTAGGAAAGTAAGAAATACACATTCAAGGGAAAGGGTGGTTCATCTCCAGAGTGATGGACACATCTGAGGGTGCATGCATGACTCTTTGTTTATAGAATACTTTCACTGAGGGGTAGGCAGGGGGAGATATGTGAGGATGACGTTAGTCTGGCAGTTTCCAAGACAATTAAAGGTATTTTTTTCATCTTTCAGGTCCTCATAGGGCCTTCAACTGACTTATCACTAGGTATCTCTTTTATTTAGACTCTTCAAGGAGGGCTAACAGTGCTCAAGGAGATTTTTATTTTGCATGATCTCTGTCCTTTGACCAACAGATATCTCTTGCTTAACTTCCCATGTTGGATAATTAACATTTTCAGGATTTTCTGAGTGAACTTCCAGTATGGTGTCCAGCTACCATTCTGGGTCTTTTGTGTAGTCTGTTGCCTGATCTGTAGATAACCGTTTGAGGATACTCAACAGTGCTCATGGTAATTAGTAGAGACTTGTAAAGTCCTCAGACATTTAGTATTAACAGGCCTGGTTGGGGAGTAACGGTATTGGAGAATTTTGCCATAAGCTTCCATATTAAAGTTACATTTTCTTTTTTCTTCCTTGGTGTCTCCTTTCTACGTATTTCTTTAATTTCCTATGCCCTGCCTCATTACATCTACAGAGAAGTAAACTCTACAAAAAATGAAATGTCTATTTCATTTTTGCATTTTGGTATTGCCTAGTATAGTGTTGAATCCTAGAGTATGGACTCAAGACTTATTATAAAAAATTATTTTCTCAGAATAGAAAATAACAGTGTTTGGGAAGATGAATTTCTGAGCTCAAGAAGGCAATTCAAACTAGAAAGGAGATTTCCTTGTCCTTTATAGCATCTTTCAGCTCATTTCTTAGCACTTTGCACTCCTTCTGTTTTCCTCCATGGAAGTCATGATTAGAGTAGAGCTTACGTTCATGGCTATCTCTAAGTTAAAGGAGAACATACATCAGATGGAAGAGGCCTTGATCTTTCCTAAAAAGCAGAATGAAGAGTTTGTCCATACACTGAATCTAACCTCCCTGAGCTTCAGACTGTGAAACCTGGACTCATCTGCAGGGATATTCTAACACCAGATACCCTCCAATGTCATTACAATCCATACTATCTGCTTCCTAAGCTTCACATTTTAATTACTTAAATTTTACCCACTCTTAAGATATAACTTGAATAAAACATCTACAGTCTAGCCTCTCTAGCTTAGGAAAAGGCAAAATAACTATCAGCCAAATTCTTTATTTTCTTACTACAATTACTACCATTCCCAACATTATTCACATATAGTCAGCTCTCCATATCTATGGGTTGGGCATCCACAGATTCAGCCAGCTGCGCGTGGAAAACGTTATGCCATTCCTGATGTGTGCTGTGAACACAGGCCTGTGGTGATTGCACATGTACTGCACATGCACAAGCTTGTCATTATTTCCTAAACAACACAGTATAATGCCTTTTCACATGGCACTTACATTGTATTGGGGGTTATAAGGAACCTCAAAAATGATGTGCACAGGTTATATGCAAACACAATGCCATTTTTTATAAGAGACTTGAGCATCTGCAGGGGTCCTAGAACTGATCTCCCTCAGATAGTAAGGGATAGTGGTACTTACGTGGGAGAATGAACACTTTCAAAAGAATACATTTCACTCATAATCCCCAGAAGAGTCAGTATGATGATAACTTTACAATAGTAATCAAGCACTTCACTCTCTCTTGACCCAGTCTTTTCACATGGGAGGTAACCATCTACTAGCCTTCTCTGGGAAGACAGCAGTCTTTGTTCTTCTTCACAGTTTTAGTTCTTTTAGTAGTATCTCTCACCAAAGGAAGAACATTCTAGAAAGACTAGCACTAGGCCTAAACATTTGGAGTTCATATAATTGAGTAATGGCTTAGAACTTGGAAAGAATGCCATGCTGAGGGGAAATCTAAACAAACTAAAAGGTCCATAGAATCAAGTGGCCAAAGGTTGAATCACAGAGCAATTTCCTCCAGGCATTAGAAATGAGAGATTTGACCTGTCATATTTTATATTTGTGGCTTCTCAGAAAATATTTGCTAAATGAATAAATGGTTATATACACCAGGCATTAAATATAACATCCAAAGGAAGATTGATATAATTTTTGTCCTTGAATTACTAAGGATGAGACAGCTCTTTTAATTTTTATGTTATATATGTGTTTTTTCAAATGACAAACTTTCTGGGTCTGTAATTTTTATCAACTTCCTCTGCATTGTCTGTAGATATCTCTGGAAGCCTATGTTATTACTGTCAGTTTCTACCTTTTTATAAAGTGTATATACCAAAACACTAGAGTCTAGTAAAATTATAGCCTCTTTCCAAAGAGTTCCATAATGACCTGGAATATGTACAAAGTGATTTATATCACCGAGTCTCTATGGAAACACATCATATTTCATAAGATATTTTTAAAAACTTTAAGGAAGAGGCATAAGTTGTGAATCCCAAAGCAGCAACATGTAGTGAGTTGAAGGCAATGCGATGGGTTTGCAGCAACTGTAAATTGTGTTTTAGGGATCCCAGTGGAGCAAGTAGGAAATGAAGAGGAAAAGTTAGTGTTAAAAAATAAGGAGAAAATAAAATAAAAAAGTAGGTGTGATATGACCACTTTCAGGTTTGGCAATTTGAAAATGAACAAAAATTGTGTGTATAAAGAAAGGTAAAAAAAAAATTCTTGGCAAATGCCACTGTAAATTTGCTGTGAAATAAATTCAATAGTAGACACTGGACTATGTGAAAGGAATTTACATTACTCATCAAACTCTGAATGGCCTTCCTGATGGGAAAACATAATTGGCCTTATTTAGGGGTATCAAAAGTAATTTCAGCCAGGCATGGTGGCACATGCTTATAATCCCAGTACTTGGGAGACTGAGACAGGAGGATCACAGGTTCGAGGACAGCCTCAGCAAGTAGTGAGACTCTCAGCAACCTAGTGAGATCCTGTTTTGAAATAAATAAAATTGGGCTGGGGGTGTAGCTCAAAAGTAGAATGCCTCTGAGTTCAATCCCCAGTACCATACAAAAAAGTAATTTCAAATTAATAATTATTTCACTGACATAAAAGTTTTTGGAGACTATATTCTGAAATGAGTTCAAGAAATTCATGATGATGTAACATACTTTAGAACATTATTTGTATATAAATTTTGTTGCTGCTCATTTATTGTGTTAAGCTGCATGTTTTTTTTTTTTTTTTTTTTTTTTTCGGTACTGGGGATTGAACTCAGGGGGATTCTACCTCCGAGCTACACCCCCAGCCCTATTTTTTATTCTTTATTTTGAAACCGGGTCTCACTAAGTTGCGGAGTGCCTCACTAGTTAGCCTAGGCTGGCCGCGAACCCGGATCCTCCGGTCTCAGCCTCTCAAATGCTGGGATTGCAAGCGTGTGCCACCACGCCCGGCGGTTAAGCTGCATGTTTAACTAGGAAAGATGCAAATATGAATGAATGCTATTTACTTCTATTTAAAGTTTTTTTGTTTGTTTGTTTGTTTTTTTACATTATACCAATTTTATGGCTGTTTCCTTTGGAAGAACAAAAAATGACCACAAGAAATGAACATGCTCAAGTGTTAGAGTTAGAGACTGGAACTTTTCTTATGTAAGTTTAATAATGTAGCCTTCATTCTATCATTGGCTCATGAAGGAATCCAATGTCCCATCTGGTGAACTTAATTATCCCCTCTGGTATTTTTCCATATTCTATGCTAAATATTAAGCCATGATGTTTTATCATTGAGTGGAACTGCTAGGCCATAAAAAAATACCATAAGCCTTTCAGAATTGCAATTTCCAAAAGAAAAAGACTTTAATAATAAAAGCATCTAACTGAAGACGCTTGGTATTAAGCTGGGGGCAAGAAATGGAAGGGTGACTTTCATGAACCTTAAATTTCCCATCATGATTTATGCAACATCATCATGGCTAAGTAAACTCTTTTCTCACCAGCCATTTTATTTGTTAAGAAAAGATTATTCTCTGGAGAGAACATGTGGAGACATTCATTTCAGTCTCTAGCTTTGTAATCTCATTTTGAAGTAACCAATTTAAAAACAGGGAATGTTATATGACTGAAATAAGACTAACCAGACCTACACATAACTATATATTCAGATGTCTAATGAAATATATAAGGTGTATGGATTGTAGCGTGCCACTGACTCAGCTCCTTTAAACATATCGAGAATGAAGTTGGATGATTTGCTTCAACAACAAAAAACTTCACCGCTACTGATTCTTCCCTCTGATTTCTACAAAAGACTTCCATTTTGAAGCCAGACTTCAAGTAGGCAGTGGGCAGGATTTATTTGCCGCCATCACATATCTGGAGAAAGAGCAAAGCAGAGGAAGGAAAATGTAGGAAAAGGGGAGGATTTGAGAAATGCAGATCTCACAGTGTATCTTGATGTTTTGATAAATGTATTGAGAGATGGCTTCATATGTTTTAGTCCTCCTAGTTCCTAATGAAACTAGGGAGTGAAGGATTATCATGACGATTCAAGTAAGAGGTAGCATTCCTTTAAAGCCATGTATGTGTGGAGAGAATCTACAACCATCATTAAAAATTTGATCTTTCTCCCTAGAGTATGGATTGTGACAGGGCCAGGACTGGGGATTGAACTCAGGGGCATTCTATCTCTGAACTTTACCCCCCTAGCTCTTTTGATTTTAAAACAGGTCTCACTAGGTTGCTGAGGGCCTCACTAAATTGCTGAAGCTGGCAGCCAACCTGAGATCTTTCTGTTTCAGCCACCCAAGTACTGGCATTGCAGGTGTGCACCACCATGTCCAGCTTGCCTGCATGGAGTTTAGAGTGAATGTAGCCTTAAGTTTTGCATCCCAGTGGTCTCACTTGCCTCATCCTAAACTTGACCCTGACTTGTGGAGTCCAACTATGTGATTGTTTATTCTCTCTATGACTTTTGTCAATTTATATCAAAGCTATTATAGATCCAGAAGTATAGCACCTGAAGGGATCAGTCACCTCTGTGACAAGAAAGCAGAGCAGCATATTCTTATGGCTTCCAAAGAATTTACTTTTATAAGCCATGGGCTTCATTAAATTATGCAGGTTGAGTGATGACTGTCAAAGCCAAAATTCTTTTTTATTCTATCTGAGCCAATCTCTAATTAGAATTAAACTCCTGAAGGGTCAGGGTTAGAGTGATTTGGGCATTAGAGTGCTGTTAAAGGCTCAGGGAAGGTGATAAGGTGGTAGAAGAGGGAGAAAACAGTACAGTGTGAGAGTGAGCGTGCTAATTGTAGAGTAAGTCTGCCTTGATTCAAATTCCACCTCTATCAGTTGGGCAAATATTTCACGTCTAAACCTCAGTATCCTTTCCTACAAAAGAGAGGCAATAATCGTCACAACAAATTGATAAGTCTTAAGGCGACACTGTTTTCAAAGTGTGTTAACAGCTGTTCCTTGGTACAACAAAAGCGCCCAACGAGGTTGAACATCTGCCAGCTATATGGCAAACCTGCGCAAGAAATAAGTAGGAAACTCAGGAGTTTATCAAGGGGCTCACAGCCCAGGAGGAGAGAAAGTAGGAAGTAGGTATAGAGAGAAGGGAATGGAATAGATGTTGTTTTGTAATTGTACAGAACTTAATAATTGATTGAATATTGGTGTTCTAGGGGAGGGAAAGTGTTTTTTTGCATGAGGAACTTAGTAAATGGGGGAGATGCTTTGTGAAACTGCAGCAAAGTACATGTGTCAAGAATAGCGAGTGCCACTTCCGGGAAGATGGCGACGGAGTGAGACACGTCTCAAGAGCCGCTGTGAGCTCGATTCAAATCAGTCGTAGATCCAGTTTTTTGAAAGAAGAAAAAAAGCAACAAAAAGGTGAAAAACGCTGCGAAAACTGGAATACAGCTGAGCAGAACCCGGAAGGCCGACCAGGGAGAGCAAAGAAGCCCGTCTCCGCGGCCCCGGCGCCACGCCGCCAGGCAGAAGCCGCCATCGAGCCGGCCCCCGGCGTGGAGTCTACTAAGAAAGAAATATA
>PVLC010036298.1:0-15873 GCA_004027655.1 Graphiurus murinus
CCAGTCTCAAAGTCAAGGGCCATATGTTTTCTCTCATATATGGGAGCTAGAGAGAAACTAAGAAGCAAAAGGGACTTCAGATAAAAGAGAAGAGAGACCAAGAGAATAGTGGAAGAGGCCTGGGGAGGGGGGACAGAGGGAAGAAGAAAGCTGAAAGAAGGAAATGGAGTAGAGCAGGTAATGTCACATATGAAGGCGTCACTACAATCTCACTAACGTGTGCAGGGAGCTAGAGCGGGCGGCGGGTGGGACTGGAGGGAACTAGACCAAGATGTGTGCATGTGTGAATATATCCCTGGCACTCTTACTATGTTGTATAATTACAATGTACTGATAAAATTATTTTAAAAGGTTTTAGAAATAATTAGGTTTAAAGCATAAATAGTTTTAATGTATAAATTTGTGGTTTCTGCTTTTAGTTAAGACTGTCTGGTGGACTGGAGCCCCTGGTGAATCTCCTGCACTCCAAGAATGATGAAGTCAGGAGGAACGCCAGCTGGGCCGTGATGGTCTGTGCCAATGACGAGCTGACTGCTGTCGAGCTGTGCAGGCTCGGGTGAGTGGACGTGCGTGGACGTGCGTGGACGGGGCCACTGCACGACTCTGGCTCGGATGAAGAGCAGAAGCTGGGCGAGCAGACACTGCCACCCTGGATCAGCACAGCACTCAGGAGCCCTGCGTGTCCACAGCCAGGACCCTAGCTCCAAAGGGACCACTGAGAGATGGGGACCACCGAGAGATGGGGGCCTTTTTCCCTGCCCCTCCCTCCCTCCCCACCCGAGACCCTCATTTCACCTCACACAGGCATCGTCAATATTTCCTTTTTTTGTGTGTGTGGTACTGGAAATTGAACCCAGGGGCATTCTACCTCAGAGCTACACCCCTAGCCCTATTTTTTATTCTTTATTTTGAATCAGGTTCTCACTAAGTTGCAGAGGGCCTCACTAAGTAGTTGAGGCTGGCCGCGAACCTGGATCCTCTGGTCTCAGCCTCCCAAGTACTGGGATTACAAGTGTGCGCCACCATGCCCAGCTCCACGTTTTTTTTTTTTTTTTTTTTTTTTGCAGTACTGGGGATTGAACTCAGAGGCATTCTACCTTCGAGCTACACTCCCAGCCCTATTTTTTTATTCTTTATTTTGAAACCGGGTCTCACTAAGTTGCGGAGTGCCTCACTAAGCAGCTGAGACTGGCCGTGAACTCGGATCCTCCAGTCTCAGCCTCCCAAATGCTGGGATTACAAGCGTGCGCCACCACGCCCAGCTCCACTTCTTTTTGATAAATATTTCTCTTACACTTTTCTTTGCTATTGCCAAATGCCATTTTAATTTGTCTCTCAACTTGAAGGCCAAAATAAAATGAGTAAACTATGACTCTCACCTCTATGCCCCCAAACCTTTTCACCAGAATTCTCTACTTAACCTCCCTCTCCTGATCCATTCTCCTTACAAACCGTAGATAAACTTAGTGGCCTTTAGCATAGCAAAAATGGAGTTTCAAAGCTCCATAGACAGGTTTACTTTATTAATTTATAATCATTTTTATTCTTTACATATTGCCTGGTTAACCAAAAAGTTGGGGTCCAAAACTAGTTTTGCTTTAAATGACTGCCAGTTTTTTCCCCTTAAAGTGTCTTTGGTAGCTTTCCATTGCTGTAAGAAATACCCGAGATAAATCAATGTATAAAGAGTAAAGGTTTATTTTGGCTCACAGTTTTGTAAGTTTCAGTCCATAGTCACTTGGCCCGTTACTTTTGGACCAGTGGCAAGGCAGGACATCCTGCGGGGAGCAAGTAATGGAGGAAGCTGCTCACACCACAGCAACTGGGAAACAGAGAGGGGAAAGGGATGGGCTGTCAATATTGTCTTCAAGAGCACGCTCCCCCTTACCTAACTTCCTCCCATGAAGCCCCACCCCTTAAAGGTTCCACCACCTTCCACTGTGCTGCAGGCTAGGAGCAAGCCTTCAACACATGAGCCTTTGGAGGCATGTATCCAAACATGGCAGTCTCCTTCACACTGCTCAAATAGAAGGTATTGCATGGTGTGTGTGTTTTCCATAGGGTTTATTGTCTTCATAATTCTGTCAATATTACTTTATCAAAAAGCAGAAAGAGGCGTTAAGCTTTGCATCTCGATTCTTAATTCAGGATCTTAAGTATATGAATGGGAGCTCAATGTCAGCTTGCTTGTGAAAGCAAATAATGTGTTTTGCTTTTATTCACAGGGCTTTAGATATCCTTGACGAAATTAATCTATCAGTGAGCCGAAAAAATAAATTCAGCGAGGCAGCCTATAACAAATTGCTTAACAACAATCTTTCTCTGAAATATAGCCAGACTGGCTATCTGTCGTCAAGTAACATAATTAGCGACGGATTCTATGATTATGGTCGGGTAAGTGGCCACACTTACTTGTGTTTTTGTCTGTATTAGAATAATTTTTCCTTTAGCCATGATGCCACTGCATTGGCATTTTCTAAGCACTAAAATAATTTATATTTCTACAGACAAAAGTTTAAAAATCAGCATAAAAGTTTGCATTTTTGTGCAGTTTTAACTAGTATCTATTTACTTGTCGCTAAACAGGCTTACTAATGGCATTCAACTTTCAGATAAGATATAAAAGGAGCATTTTAAATGTGGGGTTCTATTACTCCTAGGACTTAGTAGTAGTGACAGGGATAAAAGGCTTTCATTTTATGAATTATAATCTAATTGATTATCTAATACTGGGGTTTTTAATATAACATAGAAGATATTTTACTTAGCTGTATGTACAATTGTGATATTAAGACAATATACAGCGGAACTTGGTGTACTGAGAGAAATGGAAAGAAAAAATCTTGAGAAGTTTTTGATGTGGCTGCTTAAGTTGCCATTTTTTTTTAATATCTTCTGGAAACCAAAAACAACAAAGACCATGGAAAAAACTTTAGAATCCCACAAATCCCATTTTATGCAAAACTGGAAAATAGATATGATTCACAGACTTCAAAAACTCTAAGGGCTGCCAGAGACTCCTGATGTCAGGCTAAGCCTATGCAGGAGAAAAATCAAAAGGGGAAAAAAATCAGAACAGGAGAGCTAGGGATGGCATGTAGGGATCTCAGAAGAAAGCACCCACAAACATATTTCTTCC
Organism: Graphiurus murinus; assembly: GCA_004027655.1. Taxonomy (NCBI): domain Eukaryota; kingdom Metazoa; phylum Chordata; class Mammalia; order Rodentia; family Gliridae; genus Graphiurus; species Graphiurus murinus. The sequence continues at coordinate 3,140 of PVLC010036298.1, forward strand.
TGGGGTGGTGGGAGACTCAGAAGAACAGAAACTGAACTCTCCCAGGCAGGTACAGGAGCTCAGGGCCGAGCTGAGCAAGGCTGGCAGCAGAAGCCTTCTTGGACCAATTTGGTTCAAACAAGCAGAGGGGACAGAACTATAAAAGAAAGATTCACAGATGTGAGCTGTATTTGCGAGGGAGTGCTTGATCCTGGTGGTGGGGGAGTTGAGAAACTTTGAATAATGAAAAGCAGACATCCTAAACTGAATCCTGACTCCTCCTGTCGCCTCCTCCACCACCACCTTACCCTTTGATTCACATGACACAAACCACTGAGAAACTGCTCCAAGAAAGCCCATCTCATTCATTGCAATATATATATATATATATATATATATATATATATATATATATATATATATATATAATATTTTTTTTTGCGATACTGGGGATTGAACTCAGGGGCATTCTACCTCCTAGCTATACCCCCAGCCCTATTTTCTATTCTTTATTTTGAAACAGGGTCTCACTAAGTTGCGGAGGGCCTCACTAAGTAGCAGAGGCTGGCTGCGAACCCGGATCCTCCAGTCTCAACCTCCCAAATGCTGGGATTACAAGCATGCACCACCACACCCAGCTTGCAAAATAATTTTTAAAAGAACCAACACTACCACCAGTGCAAAGATGCCTTGAGAGCCAGATGTGGTAGCACATGTCTGTAATCCCAGTTCTTAGGAGGTTGAGGCAGGAAGAACTATCACAGGTTCGAGGCCAGCCTCCGCAACTTCAAGAGAGCTGAGGAAAAGTGCAGAAGTGCAGAATAGCCAACAGTGGACACTTATCAGGAAGAGGTTGCCATAGATAAAACTGTGACAAAATGTATTTGGTCATGTTCCCTTAAAACAGTTAAAGAGACAATGTCTTTCATAAAGCAGAACTCGGACTTATGCATTCAGTAAATACTGTTTATGATGTTGCAGGCTTTATGTCAGGGGGTAAAAGAGGCAAATGTCTTTGCTCCCATGGTACCAGTGCAGAGATCAATAATCAGCAAATATGACAAATAGATTGTTTCATGGGAGAGAAATGATAAGAGGGTGGGGGTAGTGGTCAGAGGATGGGGGATGCTGTAGCGCTGGGAAGGACTGGCGTTGCTGGCTCCCGTTACAAAAATGCTGGTCATGTAGGTCTCACTCAGAGGTAATAACTGAGCAAAACACCTTGGAGAAGGTGAGAGACCTAGCCAAGGGGTATCTGGGGAAGATCTTTCTAGGCAGAGACATCAACCAGGGCATTAGGGGCAAGCAAGTTTGGCCTATCCAAAGACTGCCAAGAAGGCAAATGTAGCCAGAGTTGATCAGACAAAGTGGGAGAATAGTAGGGGTAAAATCAACGAGGTAAAGGGGCACCAGGTAGGTGGATCTCAGACCATCGAAAGGACCTGGCCTTTAATCTGAATGGCAGGGCCCCAGACAGAAGAGTAACAGGTTCTGTCTCATTTTCAAAGGATTATTTTTCCTTATTCTAGAAGGATCACAAAAAGTATCTCGGATGAGAAAAAGAAATCTAACTATCACTTGGCTGGAAAGAGATCTCCAGAGTTGATCTAGTCCACCCTCTTCTACCAGGCTGGTAAAATGGGCACATAAGGGCTTTGTCTAGCCTGTGACAAAGCCCTGGTCTCCTCGTGACACTTTTAGTAGTCAGTTTAAGTTCTTAGTCACTTCTACAGACAGTAAATTCTCCCTGGGGTGTGTAGATGGATTGTGAACTTAAGTCCTCTCAGGAGCTAGGAGAATAATCATGGTGTGTAACAGCTGAGTGAAAGCTGTAAAGATTGTGGGAAACTGGAGGGAAATTCTTGCCCACCAGCAAGAATGCCCATGAGCATCAGGTTCCCAGTTCTAATAATATATATTACATAAAGTACATATTTACATATATGTTATATTGGCATATAACATTACATACTTATATATTTACACATATGTGTTTATATGTAAATATAAAATGTAGTGAATGGATTATGTCAAGAACATATCCCGTTAGAATTCATTTTACAAAAGCGTGACTCACGCAGAGAATACTTTTCAGTCCTTACACTATCTTGCAGATAAGTCCTGGCACCAAACTTTTGCCACTGAAGGAGCTCTACTTGCAAGAATTAAGTGATCGCCGTGCTGTTCTCTTGATCAACAGTAAATCTTCTGATATGTGAGTCTTTGGGGGCAGGGAAGCACAGTTCGTTTGGTTTGTCAACATGTAACTATGTAAAGATTCCAAATATGGTAGCTTTCTTTTCTTCTATACCTAACACTACCATGAAAATAAAAACTGGTCCATAAACCTGTAGCCTGACTTGGAATAACCATGGGATAAGCGCCATCACAAATCCAACCTGCCCTCTGCTCTTTTCCTTGACTCTCTGTTACCGGTTTCCAAGAGATTTCTGAAGTCAGGGTTCTTACCTGTAGAGTAACTGAAGAGGGGAGCAAACCAAGATAGTGTTTCCAGGTCTCCAGAACTGTGTACTGGACTATACTACCCAATATTTCTCATTGAAATACATAAACTAAAAATCAAAACTCAACATTCTTTAAAATGATCAGACATCTATATATCTAATTTGATGCCAATGTGGCACATGTTGTACAAATATTTCCTGTTCTAACCTGTGAGAAGCCTTGGGATATTCTTTATTTCTCCTTTATGTTTTTAAAATAGTATGTCCCTGTTAAGTCTGCTCCAAATATGACTTTCAGAAAGAAATCTGAGCCAGGCCTGGTGATGCATGCCTGTGATCTCAGTACTTGGGAGGCTGAGACAGGAAGATCTCAGGTTCAAGGACAGCTTTAGCAATGTAGTGAGACTGTTTCAAAAATAAGAAAATGGCTGAGATGTAGCTTGGAGGTAGAGTGCCCCTGGATTCAATCCTCAGGAAGAAGGAAGGAGGGGAGGGAGGGAGGAGGAAGGGAAGAAGGAGCCATTTGGTAGGATAACGTCAATATTGATGAATAAATCTTAATTAGTACATAATTTAAAATGTGTGACATTTTAGTTCTCCACCTCCATCTACAGAAGATAAGTCAGATATTGGTTATGGACGAAATATTTCTTCTTCATCTTCATTAAGAAGAGCAAGTAAAGAAAAGGCCAGGTAAGAAAATTACATTTTATCTGCACCAACTCTCCCCTTCATCTGGAAGCAAGAACATTTAGACTCAGATTTTGGCAGCTGATTCTTATCTTCTTACAGGGGTAGAACTGCATGATTTAACTTGCTGTAGCAAAGATCCCTGGGAGCCTGGGTTACCCCTTTGGTCTGCTGTTGGGCTTGCCGCTATGCTGAACCATGGCTGACTCAGTGTCCGTTTAGGCTTGGCTTGTTTGTTTCTCGGGCTTAATTTCCTTAGCTGTAGACAGAGGGATGCATGGTCCTTGCTTCCTAATGGCAAAAGGAATCAAAGCAGAATGGAAGGTGAAAGGCCTTAGAAACTATAAAATGCCTTGCAGATGAAACATTGTTATTTGCCAAGTGGAAATGGTTGTGGCTTTTTTTTTCAAATGACACACAAAAAAAATAGTTCTCGTTTTAGCACTGGATTTGGATCTCCCACAGAAGACAAAACAGAATCTGCTTCAGGCCGCAATACTGTTCTTAGCAAAAGTGCCGCTAAAGAAAAAGGATCCAGGTAGGAAATGTGTTGTGTTGTTCTCCTAGTTACAGGCACACCAAGTTTTTCACCCATACAGACTGGCGAGGAGGAGAGGTGCCCCCCCCCCCCCAGTGCTGGGGGTGGAACCCAAGGCCCCAGGCATTCCAGGCAAGCGCTCTGGTGCTGTGCTGCACCCCCAGCCTGAGAGGCGGCTTTTATTTATTTATTGTCTGTGCGTATGTGTCTGTGTCTGCGGTACTGGGGATTAGATCCAGGGGCATTCTACCTCTGAGCTACACCCCCAGCTCTTTTTTTTTTTTTTTTAATTTTTATTTTGAAACAGGGCCTAAGTTGCTAAGGCTGGCCTGGAATCTGCAATCCTCCTGTCTCAGCCTCCCAAGTACTGGAATGACAAGCGTGCGCCACCATGCCCGGCTTAGAGAAATGGCTTTTAAATAGGGAATTCTAGGGCCTCAAGGTGTAGCTCAGTGATCGAGGGCATGACTAGTATGTGTGATGCCTAGAGTGCAGCTCCCAGTTTCTCAAAATATCAAATCAGAAAATTTTACTTCTGAAATCAGTTTGTGGAACTAGGCAAGACTCCTGGAATGTGGTTTAAAGTTGCCTTTATTTTGTCCCTTTTTTTTTTTTTTTTTTTGGTGGTACTGGGGATTGAACTCAGGGGCATTCTGCCTCCGAGCTATACCCCCAGCCCTATTTTTTATTCTTTATTTTGAAACAGGGTCTCACTAAGTTGCGGAGTGCCTCACTAGGTAGCTGAGGCTAGCGGCAAACCCGGATCCTCTGATCTCAGCCTCCCAAATGCTGGGATTACAAGCGTGTGCCACCATGCCTGGCTCCTTCTATTTCTTTATCATTTACCCAGAGAAAATTTCTTCTGACTGGATAAGAACTCAGGTCACTTTGATCCCTGGTAGGAACTAGGAAATTATACCATCACTTTAATTCTTTAAAAAATGACAACAGAGCTGGGCTTGGTGATGGTACACACCTGTCACTCCACTACTTGGGAGGCTGAGATAGGAGAAGCACAAGTTCGAGACCAGCCTCAGGAACTTAGCCAGATCTGCAGCAATTTAGCGACACCCTACTTGCAAATTTAAAAAGGGGGGGGGGGGGGGTTTGGGGATGGAGCCCAGAGGTAGAACGCCGCTGGGTTCAATCCCCATGACTCCTTTCTGGAAATGACAAAAACCAGGAGGCCCTAGTCAGTCACTTCATTTTAGCCCTGGGCGGACGCTGACCTAAGAAGCCCCTCCTTGGCCGCAGCTGCAGCCTGCAGGCGGCTGGCCTTGCACCTGAGGCCCTGCCTTCTGCTCCCCTCGCTGCCTGCACACAGAGTCTCTGACCCTTCTGGGCAGAAGCAAGCAGGAGGAGGGGAGGGAAACAGGGCAGAGCTCTTCCTTGGTTGGAACAGTTATAACATGCATCTGTGCTTTCTAGGGCTGACATATTTTAAACATACTTTCTTCTATGTGCTCATGTATTTTCAGAGCAGATTTCTTCTTCTACATTCTTTGAAAATCCGTTTGGACCTCCTGCCACACTCCATGAGCCTTTGATCAATGTAGAATTAAGGCGTGTGTGTGCCTGTGTTTGCTGAGGATTGAACCCAGAGGCATTCTGAGTTACTAATTTGTGTTTTCAAACAGTCTCACTGGGTTGCTGAGGGTCTTGCTAGTTGCTGAGGCTAGTCTTGACCCTGTGATTCTCCTGTCTCCGCATCCCAAGTCCGGGATTACTGGTGCGTGTCACCACCACGCTGGATGATGGTCTTGATAGCCACCGAGGTATTCAAAACAATTCAAATACACCAAACATCTATTTTCTAAGTGACAGTGCCCCAAAGTGCCGCAAGGTTTGCTCCTGTCTCTGACCTGGGCTTCTCTCGTCAGTCTCTGCTCTGATCGCTGCTTCTAACTGGCTTCGCTTGTTCCAGCCCTTCCTTTCCACCTCTCCCAGCTTCTCCCCTACCAGACTGAAAACTCCTTGAGCACAAGAACTTTCAGTCACTTTTCATCCTGGCATTGAGCACAGTCCTTGGTTGTCATACCTAAGTGTTCGCGTTCACTGAAGAAGAGTAGAAACCGGAACTTTTGAAGGAAAAGCTTATTTTTGACAAGTCCCCCACTTATAAACTGTAGGTCTGGAGAAAAATAGGTTACTTTCTCTTTGCCTGAATTTTCTCATCAATAATATGAAAATAAAAATAGAAACCCCTCATCGTTGTTGCTCCAGGTGAAATGCTGGGAGTAGTGGCTGGCACACAGTCAAACATTAGCCATCACTGTTATTATTTATACCCTCAATTGTTGCAAGGAACCCACACCCACGCAGACTTGGCAGGGATTCAGATCACATGTAGAAGCGCGGCAGGTGGTAACTGTGGGGTTCTCTCTCTCCGCCCCCATGGTATCCTTCCTTGCTTTTTGTTACTGCCTCATCAATAACTGTAGATTTTACGTTACTTGATTTGCTACAAGACTGAATCTGGCCCCAATTCCAAAATGACCTCTGAGTTCAGAAACTCAACAACAGCCGAGTACAATCTGTCTTAGTGAGTATTCTTGAAAGATGATCTTATTTTCACAGACCAGCCAATAAACACTAGCTGGCTTGCACGCAGGTGTCCTCCTTCAGTTTGCCCAGATGTGGCCCCAGGGGAGGCTCAGCTTTCTGTCCCCTCAGCACAGGAAGGACACGCCTTTGCACTAGTTGTGACCGCAGAGACCTTGGATTGTATATATCATCCTTTAGTTAAAGTCAATGTCCCCCTCTGACCTGCGCACAGAGCCACGAACAGCAGGAAAATCTTTGGTTCTCCTGCTATTCTTGGCCTTTTGTTATCTTATTAAGAACCAGTTGTGTCCGATTCTTAATCCTAAATCCTTTTGGCCCTCCTGGATTAGAAGTTACCTGTGAACTTAAAATAGCCGATTGTGGTATCTGTCACTAGTATGCTTCCGTAACCTTTGAAGCACTGGTATCTTTAACTCATTCGCGCCATCGCTTTGTTCTGCGAGTACATCCCTTCTTTCGCTAACGCTTTGCTTTCTCCCCACTCTTGGTAGTACCTCCAATACTGAGATTCTCTAGATTTCCTCATCTATTCCCTTTCTTACTCTGCATAGTTTTAGAGACTCTCAAATTTGCATGCATTTAGACCTGCCTCTCCTGAGTTGGACCCCCTTATCCCGTTTCCTTTTGGAGTTCCTTGTCCACCACCCCACCGGCACCTCAAAGTCCATATATTCCAAACTAATTTCACTTTTTCTTCCAACTCCCAACACCCCTCTTTTTTCCCTCTGCCTGGTACTCGCATTCCAACCCTACAATCACCCCTCCCTCCATTTTCTCCAGTTCAGCCTTTATCCTGGATCTCAAGAACACAGCATCCTAGTTGTAAGACCTTCTGCCTTTCGCACAGGCTTCATTCCTCGGTCCTTCGGGCTACGCCTCCCACACCCTGCAGTCACCATTTTGAAATGAAAGATCATATTGTTTTTACCCAACCTGGCCTCTTTTGTCCACTGCACACTATGTTAATCCCCGAAACAAGTTTCGCAAAGTTTTTTTTTTTTTTTTTTTTTTTTAATGAGGTGGCTAAGTATAGATAAGAGAAACCAAATCCCCAACCCGCCCCACCTAGGCCAGATTGGGGGATATTTATGGGCTGAGGTGTGCGGAACCTGGCTTGAAGGCGAGGCGGCAATTAGTGGTCTGCGCGTGCGTACTCGCACACCATCAGTAGTTGCCATGGAGACCCACGTGTCCGGCCTGTTATCTCTATCTCCAAAATTGGTGATTTTCAAAATCAGCTTACAGCAATAACTAAGAGCAAGTGAAATGGGTTAAGTCAAGAAAACAGAGCTAAGAGCAGGTGACGCCGATCAGATACAGAGTCTGTCCAGGTTTCCCTCCTCTCATCTTACACTCCTCTCCCAGAGGCCGGTCCTGCAATGGCAATTTCCTCTTCTTTATTTTCTTTATACTTTTGTTTTTCTGAAGTCTTCCTCTATCACACCAGGTTAAACATTTACCTTGTGCCCACTTCTTAGTGATTGGGTTTTTAAAATCTCAATTTGAGCCGGGCATGGTGGCGCACGCCTGTAATTCCAGTACTTGAGGGGCTGAGACAGGAGGATCACAGGTCCAAAGTGAGGCTCTCAACAACTTAGCGAGACCCTGTTTCCAAATAAAAAATAAAGTAGAGCTAGGGGTATAGCCCGGAGGTAGAAGGCCCCTGGGTTCCACCCCCAGTACCGCAATCAATTGATCAATCGATAAATAAAATCTCAATTTATTTTCTAGTGTTACTGAGTTATCGTTGACAAATATATATATAATATTATATGTAACGTTATATATATTATATATATATATATGGCATACAGCAGGCTGTTTGGATATACATTGTGAAATGTTTACCAAAATCAATCCAATTACAATATTCTGTATTTGTTTTGTGGTGAGAACACTTAAGATCTATTTCCTTCGATAATTTCAAGGATACAACGTGGTATTTTGTCACCATGCGATAGATCAGATCTCCAGAACTTACTCGCCCTTCCGCACTAAAACTCCTCTGTGAGTTGATTCACTGGTGTTGGTTTGTTTACTGGTCTTTCTTACTATTCAGCTGGGCACAGTTTGAAGCCAGCAAAATATTCTGTTCACCTGCCCTACACCTAGGAACATTGAAAAATAGCAGAGATTTTTTGTTTTGTTTTTTTGTGGTACTGGGGATTGTACTCAGGGTCATTCTACCTCTAAGCTACACCGACAGCCCTTTTTTATTTTTGAAACAGGATCTCACAGAGTTGTGGAGGGCCTTGCTAAATTGCTGAGGCTGATTGAACCTGCAATCCTCCTATCTCAGCCTCCCAAGTACTGGGATTACAGGTGTGTGCCACCACACCTGGCTCCTTAGACTTTTTTTTTTTTTTTTTTTTTTTGGTACTGGGGATTGAACTCAGGGGCATTCTACCTCTGAGCTATACCCCCAGTCCTATTTTTTTATTCTTTATTTTGAAACCGAGTCTCACTAAGTTGCAGAGTGCCTCCGGATCCTCCGGTCTCAGCCTCCTGATGCTGGGATTACAAAGCGTGTGCCACCACGCCCGGCTTCCTTAGACTTTTTGATCTCACAGTAAATTGTGTTTTCTGGGCTAGTTTTGCTAATGCCTCTGCAAGAAAGGTAGACATTCTGTTGTCTTTAGTTGTAAATCAATGTTCTTTCTGGGGATTAATCTGTACAGGAGTTAATTTTGTAATTTCCAAGTGTTTGCTTCCACATTCATTTAGAAATAAAATGTTTTTAAGCATTGAAACCCTTAGTATTGCAACTTGGCAAGCTTCATGAAAAAGAAATCTGAAAGAAGTGCTTCCACTTATAGCAGAAAACTCTGGTGCCAGAGTTCCAGTAAATTCTCTCTCATATCACTTGATAAGATTGCCCTCCCCTGAAAGCGTCCCAGAATCCAACTCCTACAAGCTAAATGGCTCTTCTTTCTTGCTTCCCAAAGCACATTCAGTAAGAAACCCTCTTGCTTTTGCTTTTTCTTGGTTCTGAATAATCAAAGTAATTCAGCTCTCCTGTCTTTGCATGCTCCCTGCAAGCCACCATGATGGTGCAGATCTGTAATCCCGGCTACTTAGGGGGTTAAGGCAAGGAGGATCACAAGTATGAGACCAGCCTGGGCAATTTAGCAAGACCCTGTCTCAAAATTTAAAAAAAAAAATGAAAAGGTTGGGGACGTGGCAGAGTGGTAGAGCACTAGCATGCCAAGGCCCCAGGTTTCAGCCCTAGCACTGAAAACAAAAAACCTCCCTTGCAATTTTGGAATACAGGTGAACCTGCTTATGTATTTCTGCAGTTCTAATGGACCTTGCTGGTGTTGGTGTCTAATTTACCTAAAATCTTAACTATGAATACAAAATGTACAATTTATTTCATAAAAAGGAAAGAGTTTAAAATGATATTTCTGAGAAACATTAGCTTTTGATTAGAGATGCTGTCATGTGATTGGTGGGTTCATAACACTTAATTAGTGATTATACCTTTCTACTCAGCTATAGCAAATACAATATTAATTAGAAAAAAATGAAACTTTTAAGCCAAGTGTGGTGGCCCACACCACCACAATACTTGGGAGGTTGAGACAGGAGGATCACAGGTTTAAGGCCAGACTCAGGAATTTAATGAGACCTTATTTCAAAATAAAAAGGGCTGGGGTGTAGCTCAGAGATAGAATGCCCCTGGACCCAATCCCCAGTACCAAAAGGGGGGGGGGGAGGAAGCAAAGGGAGAGAAGGGAAAGGAAAGATGAAACTCAGTACTTACAAATAATAGTTTTATAATTCTCAAATAGCAACTGACAGGATTATCTTTCTACTTTCAGAAAAGTAAATTTTAAAAAGAAAATTCACATGGACTTCAGTTGATCCTTCTCTCCTACTTTGTACTTAATAGTTAAAGATTAAATTATTCTTCCCCCTAGTTTGCCCAATACTTATGAGTACATAAATTAGGTGATTTTCTGTCCTGCTCTGGCTTAACCCCATATTCTTGCTTTCTTGACCCTGTAATAAATTTGTTTCAAGTTCCTTGTTCTCGATAAAGGAACAAAGTAAGAACTTCAATCAAAGCTGCTGCTTGATCTTAATATTGTCAGACCCTATGATCATAAACAAAGTGTGTAAATAAGATCTGACCTCCAAAAAGTAGAGAGCTGTCACTGATAAAATCACATATGTAAGGAAGAGTGTGGAAAATCTTTAGGTAAAGTAAGAATTCCTTTAAAAAGTGTTTATGTACCCCTAGTTTCTATGTGGCAAAATTCTGCTGAAAATACAGAGGTAAGATCAGTCAGAACAAGCCTGCTGAACTAGATGTGGGGCTCCTGAGAGTCAGGACCTAGGGGCAGGATCGTCCACCTTTGAGATTCCCACCAACCCCTCCTGGAGATTCCCCGGCCCTGCTGAAGAGCCGGGGCTGGGCCTTGGGCAGGGGAGCAGGTCTGTGGGTGAGTCTGTGGTCACAGCCCCCCGCCCCAAGCCATATGGGAGACCACTAAATGCCTGGACTCCTGGGATTAGTCTCTGTTCTCTCCTTCTTCGACCCACTGCCCAAGGTCACTTGGGGCCACAGATGCCTGCCTCCTGGTCTGCCTCTGTGTCATTCTTGGTAGGCCAAGGACCTGTCTACTCCAAAAAGGAATAAGTATCTTTAAGCATGTCTTTTATTAGCTTTGCACCTTGCCACTTATTGAGGGGAAAAGTTAAAACTAAAAACTGTGAGAAGGGACAGCGTGGCCCAGCTGTGAAGCCAGAGGCTACGACTCCTGCATCTTTTTAAGTCTGTAAATTCCTTGCAAAGCCACTCTGGCAGTGGGCTTCAGAAATCTTCCTGCTTCCTCCAGAGGGTCCCTGGCTTCCCTCCCTGATCTCCCATCTCAGGTCCTTAGCTAGCAGGGATCTCTCTGGAAAAGTCTGATAACGTGAACCTTGCTGAGACTCAAACGACAGGTCATTATGAATCAGCCCAGAGGTTTTAAGAAGATGATGACTACATGTTGAAAACACTCAGGTTTGGGACAGGCTGTTTGGGGAGGGGTACCGAACAGAAAGTGGACCTTAGCGCTTCGTATCACACAGCAAGGTGCTCAGGGTTACACATAGGAAAGAGCAAGCTTCCCCATCCACAGTGCAAGACGTAATCTGTGGAAAAGTAAAATCATAACCTTCATGCAAATATAAAATGAATGTCTGGTAACATTTATTTTTATTTTTTATACTTTTATTTGGTGCATTATAGTCTCAAATAATGTAGTTCACATTGATGGTGACATACATGCACACAGCCCTTAGCAGCCCCCCCCCCCGCATTCCCCATGCAGGGTGTCGAGATTGACATTGTATTCTAACGTATGTGCATCATGTGATGGAAGTAATTCCTTCATTGACCCCCCTCTCCCTTCCCCCTAGACCACCTCCCTGACTACATTGGAGTTTCTCCTCCATTATCTGAAGTCCCTCTGGTATCCTGAGCTTCCACATACTAGAGAAAACATAGGACCCTTCACTTTCTGTGACTGGTTAATCTCACTTAGCATAATGTTCTCCAGGTCCATCCATTTTTCTGCAAATGACATAATTTTGTTCTTCTTTACTGCTGAGTAGAATTCCACTGTGTGTCTATCCCACAGTTTTGTAACCCATTCATCTGTTGCTGGACACTGAGGCTGGTTCCATAGTTTGGCTATTGCAAATCGTTCTGCTATAAACATTGATATGCATATATTACTATAATATTCTGACTTCAATCCCTTTGGAAAGATACCCAGGAGTGGTATAGCTGGATCATACAGTGGATCTATTCTCAATTTTCTAAGGAATCTCCACACTGATCTGCATAGCAGTTGAACTAGTTTGCAATCCTACCAACAGTGTAGAAGAGTTCCTATTTCCCCACATCCTTGACAGCATTTATTGTTATTTGACTTCTTGATGATTGCCATTCTGATTGGTATTAGATGGAATCTCAGTGTAGTTTTGATTTGCGTCTCCCTGATTGCTAATGATGTTGAACATTTTTTCATGTATTTATTGGCCATTTGTACCTCTTTGTGAAGTGTCTATTTAGTTCAATTGTTCATTTCTCGATTGGGTTATTTGGTGTTTTTTAGTGTTAAGTCTTTTAAGTTCTTTGTATATTCTAGATATTAGTCTTCTCTCAGAGAGATACCTGGCAAAGACCTTCTCCCATCCTATAGGCTCTATCTTTAGACTCTTGATGGTTTCCTTTGACGAGAAGAAACCTTTTAGTTTAATGCCATCCCATTTATTCAGTCTTATTTTAATTTCCTGAACTTTGAGGGTCTTACTGAGGGAGTTTCTATCTATGCCTGTATGTTGAAGTGTTGGACCTATGCCCTCCTCTAGTAACTTCAGTCTCTGATCTAATTTCCAGGTCTTTGATTCATCTCAAGTTGACTCTTGTACAGGGTGACAGATAAGGATTTAATTCCATTTTTCTACAAATGGATAACCAGTTTTCCCAACACTATTTGTTGAAA
>PVLC010036300.1:0-15878 GCA_004027655.1 Graphiurus murinus
AAAAAAAATGAAAAAGAATATGTGAAACTGTACATAGCCACAAAGTCTAAAATATGTGCTATCTAGACTTTTACAAAACAAGCTTGCTGACCCCTGATTAGGACAAATAGTGAAAATGGAGAAGAGTAGATGGAATTGAGATGTATAGGTTTGGACAGAAGTTGGTAATGGATTAGATGTGGGTATGAAAAAGTGGGGGGTTAAAGGAGAATTGTTAAGTTTCTGACTTGATCAACCAAGTCATGGAAATGTCATTACTTAAAATGTGAAAGATGGAAATGAAATGATTTGGGAATATATGTATCTGTGTGGGGGGAGCGATGTGGATGGAAAGTTTTGTTTTGAACATGGTGGCATGTTATGTCCTGTCTTAATATCTTTTCATATCATTTCTATGTTTAGGAGAGTACTCTGCTTTTTAAATTATTCCTTTCACAGAGAAGCCAATAAACACCCTTTTCAGCCTTCTTTGCAATTTGACATTATGTCTATGAATTACATCATCCTATGCAGAATGGTGTTGGCTTTTGAGGAACTTGAGAGAGGAGGATCCAAGCAGATTGTTCTGTTGGTGTGGATGGGCCATGAACTCTAGCTTTCTGGAGTAGAAGGCAGAGGTTGCAATTCATCTTCTTAGGTTAGGATATTAGTGCTAGGGGTCAGTTATGGAAAACTTGTTTGTGGCAGTCATGCAAACAGTAGCTTCTAGAATTTGCTAACAATGACAGTACTATGGTTTTTTTCAACAAGCTAGGCCTATTGTGTGGCTTATTTTTTTTTTTTTTCTAGAAATATAGCCTTGAACCTGGTTTTCTGGCCCTCACAACAATCTGTGAGCTTTTCATTATCTCTTCTACAAATTCTTTTTCTCAGTCCAAGTCAGTTTCTGTTGCTTGCAACTAAGGACCATGACTGATAAAGACATTTAATTTGATACGCTTGTGGGACATTCAAGTGAAGACATTAAACAGAGAGTTAGCTACACAAGTCTGAAGCTCAGAGGATAAGTCTTGGCTGGAAAGAGAAATTTGGGAATTGTCAGACTATAAATGTTATTTAAACTACAGGAATGGATAAAATTGTTTAGGAATGAAGTTTAAAGTGAGGACTTAGGACTGAAAATGGAGCAAATTCAATATGAAGAAGTTGCGTTGAAAAGGTATTAAGTTTTCATCATTCTGTTGTCCAATAACATTTTATACCTGCAATACTTAATATATTCTGCCTCATATTATGCCTATTTGTCCACTTTGTTTATATTAACTTATACTTATCTAAAAGAAATTTGTTCTCCCATATTAATAGTGCTCATATCTTGAGGGAAAAGACTATTTTGTTGTCCTCTACATGTCTCTTATGATAGAAGTCATTATACTTTATATGGAATAGCTGTTTAGTATGATTTCAGCTTGAAATTAATTTTATATTTTACAGTGTGTGTGGGGGGGGGAGGGCTACTGGGGATTGAACCAGGGGTATTCTACGTCTGAGCAACACTCCAAGTCCTATTTTATTTTTATTTTGAAAAAAGGTGTCAGTAAGTTGCTAAGGGCTTTTCTAAGGTGCTAAGGCTGGCTGTAAACCTGCAGGCCTCCTGTCTCAGCCTCCCAAGTACTAGGATTACAGGTATATACCACCACCCCCAGCTAATTTTATGTCTTTTTAAATCCCCCATCAAGTTTGTTCTATATATTTAGGTTCAAACCATTTTTGAAATAATTGCATCTTATGTTCTGCATGTTGTCTTGATCTGCTGACAAAACACTTCATGAAATAATTGTTTTGTTGTTCACATAGACAATTTCCTAGACAACAGGATTGATTATTGGACACTTTTTTTCAGAATGCTCTCAAGATTAATTTAGAAATCTTCAACTCTGCTTTTGAAATCTATCATATAATGTCCTTTATTACTTATAGAAAGATGTCAGAAATTGTTCAATTTTCCAGGATCTAAAATATCTTAAAAATGGATGATTACTTTGTTCATTCTCTACTACCTCCATTTTTCTTCTGTTTTAAGCAGGCACATTAAATAAAGTTAATCATTTCCCATTTATTTAAAATTCTCATTGAAGACCTTATGCCATACTTTTTTTGTTGTTGTATGGGTTAGTGTATATAAAATTATATTGATGGTTTTATTTAGTTTACTTTGATTAACAATACTTTATGCATGGGTAAGGAAGTTATCTTAAGTATTAACTTCTTTAAATCAATTATATACCTATGAGCCAGGGACTCTTTTAATAATACAAAGGGAAATAAAAAAAAGTACCATGAATTACTCAACTGTGAATAGCACTAGAAGATATTTAACTTCTATTGCTTATCCCATTATCACCTCTAACAGTCCTATTTATGAAAAACATTTTTTAAAGTTTCAGTTGTATACTCTCGTTTGATATGAATTTGTATCTGAAAAATATTTCATGAAACTCTGACATTGTTATCCTAGAGAATAATTTCCAGCTGAGTTTTGAAGGCCACCATAAAATAGGCAATTCATTTTACACGCCCAAAGTTCCATTGCCATCTCTTAGGCCTGACCTCTTTCGCAGTTTCTATACCTTTTATGACTCCTCCTCAATTGAAATAGGGACTCAGGTAGGGCCTTTTTAACTCATTGTCTGGTGAATACTTTGTCTCCCTCTTCTAACATGTTATCAAAAGATTTCCATATTTATTTTTTCACTGATACTGGAGAAACCTGTAAAAGGTCCAATTAACAGTCCCAAGGTCACATTGGAAAGTGACTTGCATTTTACTGGGAATAGAAATACGACCTTCGGATTTTCATTCCTTACCTTTTCCCCTCTACATTCTCTAAACTAAATAAAATAAAGTGAAGAGAAATATCAAGGAACTAGTAGCTATTACTGACCTTAATTGTGATACTCAAACCAGAGATTGTAGGTTGGGGAATTCCTTTGAAATATTAGAATCTGGACATGATATTTGGAATATTAATTTATATTTACTACAATTATTTTTTCAAGTAGTACTCATTAAACATATACTTAACTCATGGGTTTAGGGGATTTAATAAAAGGAAAACAAATGGAAATACAGAAATGTTGAGAAGCACTGGAGAGTGATCTAAATAACATGTTTGTATGTGGAAATTTGTGCTGTTGCAGGGAAATAACTATATGCAATACACAATACTCTTTTTGTATATGTAATTATAGAATTATACAAAGTAAAACAAAGATATAACAAGTGATTTGCCTGCTTAAAATCTTGTGTGTGTGTGTGTGTGTGTGTGTGTGTGTGTGTGTGTGTGTGAGAGAGAGAGAGAGAGAGAGAGAGAGAGAGAGAGAGAAAGAGAGAGAGACTAGGGATTGAACCTAGAGGCTTTCTATCTCTGAGATACATTCTCAGCCTTATTTTTATGTTTTATTTTGAGCCAGGGTCTTCCTAGTTTGCTGAGTCTCACTACTTGCTGAGGCTCTTCTCGAAACTTTGATCTTCCTGTCTCAGCTTCCCAAGAACTGGAATCATAGGCGTGTGCCACCACACTCAGCATTTTCTTTCTTTTTATCAGTCTTTATGTAGTTTTAAAATGTACTAAAAAATACATAAAATATACTAAAAACTACATAGTCAGAACGCTGGATTATATCTTCAGGAAAGGAAACTGGTTAAGTAACTCATCAATTCTCTCCCTGTTTGTACCTTTTGTTGCTAGACTTACTGTCTTAATGGACAACTAGGACAACTGTACACATATTATAAGTAAATATTATAAGTAAATTCTTGTGTAAAAAGAATTACATTTTATACCTCGTAGTCAAAAATCATTCAATAGTCTTATGGTAGGGGAAGGGAGAAAGTACTTGTTAAACATTCTTCTTCTAAGGGAATAAATGTTCCTTAATTTCTACATATTATTTAGAAGATAATGATTCGTTGCTTAAAAGTTTTCTTTGTTTATTTTTGCAGACCCCCAACATTCTACTTCTAAGAACAGGCTATACCACATTGTTCGCATATATTCAATAGCTGCCCTCCCCCCATGAACCATTTACCCAGTCATAAGTCTTTATTCAGGTTTAAATCACAATTAAAATTAACTTCTGACTCTTTAGAAAGAGCACAAAAATAAATAAGTAAACCTGTTCCCTATGTAATTATGCTACCAAAAGAGTTAAACCACTCTCTACCCTTTACACAGAGGTCAACTGAAATGATTATTACTAATAATCCTTGATATTGTGTATTTTAATGCCTTTTCCTCTGGAGATCAACTTGCTTTACACGCATTCTTTCATTAATCCCTCCTCCAATGTTGTGAGGTAGTAAGAAGTAGGGATGTTTTTTATGCTTAAAGTGTTATTTCCTCTCTCAGATGGAACAACTGAAGCCCAAAGAGGTTAAGCAACTTGCCTCAGGTCACACACTATGTCAACCACTGATTTAGATCTTTTTCTTCTTCACTCCTGTGTTTTTCTCCTCTAAACCACATTGCCTTCAGAAGCAGTCCCTTCAGGCTTCATTGCATAGTATACTGACCCATATCAGGGTTGAATTTTATTAAGTAACACAAGGTCAAGCCCTTTACAAAAGAGGCCCCAGGTCAACAGGGAATGCTCTGCATGTTTGTTTTGCACATGGTCTTCTCCATATGAATAAACTGTCAGAATAATTTCATAATCCATTGTTCCTGCAGGTTTAGAAATAGCATGCTTATATTTACTTGAGAGTGGTGAACACACAAATACTGTCAAGCCAGAGCAATGAAAAACACAGGATCCTACTGTCAATGGAATTATTTTTTCCCCCTAACTGCAGTACTGTATTCCCCTAACAGTCTGTGACTTTGATGTTAAGAATGTAAATGAAAGGGAACAATATCTAAGCGGCTTGAATCTTCTAAATCAATAGCAAACATTATTTGAATATTACATTGAACAGCTGTAATACTAGTTTAACTTTTCAGCCCTCAGGTTGTAGCCATTAAGCCTAAAGAAAGATTGTTATAAGCCAAAACAGTATTTTGAAAGGCATTACACCTTCAGTTAGTTTCAATAAGTATTTTTATTCTGATGAAATCTAATATAAATTATGAAATAATTGAACTCTCTTCTGTCATGGAGAAGCCAAGGACAGACATACAATAAGTAGGGGTGTTTTTCTTTTTTCTTTTCTTTTCTGATGTTTGGCTGGGGGCAAGTTAAAATAAAGCAACAACATGATTCCAAAATACTTTAGGAAGAATAAGGCAACATTACTTGGATATGGCTCCAGCCAAAGGTTAGGTAAAATTTAATAAGGACCAACTTCTCAACATGGAGCCTGCTTCTCAGCATTGTAACACTACAGGGAAGCTTCCCGAAATCTCTCGTTCTGCTCCAAGCAATCTTTGACTCTTTGGGTAATTAATTCTTTTCACTGAAATATGCTGTTCAAGCCCTGCTATATATTTTTGCCTACATCTAGAATTCCTGGAGAGAAACAGAGAATAAGGTGCTGTCCCAGTGGTGAGAGCCTCTCTTCAAAGATAAATATCTCCTCTGTTTTATATTTTGTTTAAATTGGAAAAGAACAGTCCAACAAAGCCTGCAAACCTGCACAGTGTCAGTGTTTAAGATCAAGTTGTTATGCTATTTACAAAAAAAAAAAAAAAAGGTGGAAGAATAAAAAACTACTCACGGCAGAAACCATGAACCTTATTATGTGACGACCTCCTATTTAACCAACTGATTTAAAATATTTTTAGAGCATGTATTTTTAGAACTTGGAAGTGCAATACAAACTCTAAATGGGTTGTAATGAACTCCTGAAACATGAAGTCTTTAATGGAAATATCATCTGACTTTAAAATTCTAAAGTTTGTTAAACTTAACACATGGTATGCTTTAAAAATATCTAGGGATTATAAGAAAAGTATATAGAAATATAATATTGTGGCAATAAAATTTTTATCAGATTATTTTCACTTATAGTTCCTTGATATTGTTCTGATTTCGCTATATTTGTTTTCCTATAATTAATGATATTAGTAAAGGTTGCAACTAGGTACTAGTTTTTTTTTTTTTTTTCTTTTAAAATTTGTTCTATCTTTCTGTTACCTGATGATGGAAATTTTACATAGTTTTATTAGAATAAATGGAAAGGACTTTCTGGCTAGGCATAACCAGCTCTTAATCAGAAGTTTGCTGCGAAAGCTGAGAGCTTTGAGGCCATACAGGGCCCTGCTTTCCTCATCTGTACAATGGCAGTCACAACACTACTGATCTCACAGGACTGTTGTGAAGATCAATACCTTAATCTTAGGCATGCTTGACACATTCAAGGTACCCTAAAAGATCAACTTATATTCATACCATCATCAAGAAATTTTAGGCTTTTGTAGTTAACCTCTCTATTTTAGACTTTTTTTTTTTTTTAAACACATGAGTATTACCAGTGGAAAGAGCACTGGCCTGGGACCCAGGATATTTGTGTTCCTGTTCTCATCCTAAATCTGTCATTGTTAAAGTTGCTTGGGAATTTCGCTTCACCATTTTAGGTTTTTAATTTCCTTATTTAAAAAAAAAATCTAAATCACAGTAATATTTTCAAGAATTTAGAAGTCATTCTTTAAATTAAACATCAAATAAAGAGCCAACAGTTAGTGGTCAAATCTTCATTTTATTAAGGAAACACATTGTAAAAATCATAATACACTATCAGTAGGGCCTCTCTCTCTCTCTCTCTCTCTCTTCTCTCTCTCTCTTTCTGTCACACATACACACACACACACACAGTATTCTTTTATACCACAGGAGGAAGATATAATCTTAAAGAGAAGGCCATTAAATATATTTAACTTCATGAAAAACTCATGTGACAGAATAATAAAATGGAAGTAGTTTAGTATTGGATTCAGCTGAGGACTCAGGACAATCGATGCCACTTGATTAGCTGAGTTATGAGACCACCATGAAGGAATTTGCAGAAGAAATTGTGGAAACCGATTTTGTGAATCTAAACATTTTCAGCCACTTTAAAAGTATGAACATATCGAAAGCGGAGATAATAAGGGGATTTTTGGAAAAAGCTATGCAGCTAAGTCACCTTCTACTTCCTCAAATGTGAGGTTTTGGGGGATGTGGAGTGTCTGTTTCACACCCTCAAAAAAACATTGAGGGACTAATGTTCAACTGAACAATTTTCAGTTTGAAATATGTACCCTGGAGCCTGAGAAACATGATTTTCTGCCAGCTATGGATGCCTGAAACATCAAAAGAAAAACAGAACAACAGAGAGGTGCCCTGTCTGGCAGCACACATTCCCCAGGAGGCAAATGAAGTGCATGGCTTCCCACAGATTGGATCAGATACAGGTTATATGAGAGTACACCAGCACGGATATGGACTAGTGCCAACAAGAGTCTCTTTAAACCCTGTCCAGGGGGCTGCCAAGGAGTAAACATCATGGAGAAAGTAAGGTCAGGGGCTGAAGGACAAACCGATTGAAGGAGCAGGAAGTGACACATTTGCCCTCAAAAGGGATTGGCAGGCAAGAATTTAGGAGGGACAGGAGTATCTCAACTAATCTGTGGTGATTCCACATCAGATAAGAAGATCAATCCTTACATCGGACTGATTCATAGAGCATGACCTGGTCAGGGATCAGAGCAAATTTAACCAGAAGAACTTTTATACCTTTTCTTCCCTCTCCCTATAGATGTTAGAAAATCTCAGTGAGCAAAATATAGGAGGAAGGGTAAAAGTGCCATTTGTGCAGGGTCCGGGGGAGAAAATGCCAACTGGGCTCTACTCCTCAGTACAGGTACTTAGCATGATTGGGCTCAATATGGTGAGGGGGAGGAGGAACTCTACATAAGTAAAATATATGTTTTTTATTACTACATATATAAAGTTAATCATGGAGCATAGATTGTTTTTACTGTCTGAAAGTAAGCTAAAATTTTAGTGATTTATCCTAAATTTTATCCATGGCAAGAGAAATAAGTGACATTGAACCATGCCTTTCTTCATTTATTAGTTTAACACATATTAAGTGACTGCTAAGTTTCAAATACTGGTGATTCCATCAGTAGTGAGCAAGCTGGAGACAGCCTCCACCAAATGGATTTTACAATTCAGTAGGGAAGAGTTAGAGGTAAGTAAAACAGTGAAGAATGGCCAGTGCCCCTACTGGAGAAAGTGGGGTTGCTGTAGAAGCAAGTAGCTGGGTTCTCTAGTGTGGTCTGCATGCTTGTGAGTGGGGAGAGTGGGAAAAGGTCATCTTGCTTTTCTTTCAGTACTTTATAACAAATCATACCGAATATGAACGTGGAACATGCAGAGGCAACATGATCATTCTGCTGGTTCTTAAGCAGAGGCAAAACAGATAGAAAATTCACTTAAAATGGAACCAATGTCATCCAAGGTCCATCTAGAATCAGAAAGAAGATGGTTATAGAATTGCTCTAGTTCTCATGGAATCAGGCTGTCAAGGAAAGTCTCAATGAAAAAACATGAGCCAGTTATCAGAGAACATCCCACAGTCAGATAACTCTCTCACCTTGCCTTGCACCACATTCTTTCATGCCATTGCATCTTTGTTGGCCTGTTGCCTTTGTCAGGAATAACCCCTACTTTTGAGTCTTAACTCAAGGATTGTGTCCTGTACAAAATCAACCTTTAACTTCTCCAAAAGGAGGTATCATTTTCATCATTATAAACCTGTTGCTTCTTGTACCTTCATTTTAGCACCTAGTGTATTGAGCTAAAATTTGTTGGCTCACATTCTTCTTTTACTAGAGTTTGCTTCTTGAAAGTTGCAATAACTTTTTTCCCTACTTGTATGTACCCAATACACAGAACAGTGATTGTTTTATAGTAATTTATAAGCAAATATTCATTGACTTTTTCCAATATAAAACATTTCTGTGAAAGTTAAAGTTTTAGCTGCACGTGGTCATGCATGCTTATTATCCCAGTATTTGGGAGGCTGAGACAGGAGGATCACAGGTTAGAAACCAAACTCAGCAAATTAGCGAGACCCTCAGCAATTGAGAACATATTTCACAAATAAAAAGGGTTACTGGCATAGCTTAGAGATAGAATGTCCCTGGGTTCAATCCTCAGTATCAAAAACAACAAAAAAAGTTATTTTATATTGCTTATCCAAATGTCCCACCTACATACAATAAGACATGGGAACATTCAAGTTATGGAATTTTCCTAATTTTTACCTGATTAGAAGCATGTATACATAAGTTTTTTTTATCTATTTCTGAAGAATTATAACCTATGGACAAATTAATAATTGGTTCATGAGTTAGACTATCCCAAATATGATTCTAAGCTTTTTCCCTTATGGACTTCACTTTGCTAAGATTTAGTCATCTGCAAAATACTAAAAAATCATACCAAATAGGATGATGGAGAGCAAATGACTTCATTCAGAATGAAAATATAAAGTACTAATATGTGCTTTGCTTAGTCCCTGGAACAGGGCATGTGAGTACCAAATGAGTTAAAAATCCTGATTTCTATTTCGTCACTTACTGTTTCTAAAAGCTCTGTGTCATAACCATTAGGTGTTGAGTTCACTGCAAGAAGAACCTAAGGTGGAATTTGAGGAAACAAGGCACTTATTTGAGTCTCACTTGTGAAGGGAAGGAGGAGGAAACAGTTTGGGGCACAGGAAAAATGTGAACTATAGAGCCAGTCAACAGTCCCCAGTGTGACTGTGAACATGGCAAGGCATAGTGACCACCTGCAGGTAGAAGTAGCTGGTCTTTATGCCTCATTTCACTCAGTTACCAGGTGTGGGTTACCCAGAAAGCAGAGCAAGACCTTGGGCAAGATGGCTTTCTGCAGCAGACCTGAAGTGGCTGATGGAGGCTGTCCTTTAAGATGGGAGGATCTGAGCAGTTAGTGGTAGTGGATAATGGTAGCGGATCTCCATATATACTGTCTTCATACCACGTCCATATTACATCGTAATGTTATAATGAATGAGGGGATCTTGCATTGAACCAATGGTTTTCTAAATTCTTTCAATTCATTAAGATGGAATTCCAATGATTTTTATTTATTTTTCTTAGTATTTCTTATTCTATCTCCAGAGAAATCTGTCTCTATAAAATTTGTTTCCCTTTTCTCTTCCTTTACAAAAATTAATCAACAATAAGAATCCAAACCAAGAATGTTTTTCTACATCTATCCCTGTCTTGGATGACATGTATGATGTCTTAGTTCATTTTCTGCTGCTATAACAGGATACCACATTTTGGGAAATTTATAATGTATTGAAATATATTTGGCTCATGGTCTGGAGGCTAGAAAATACAAGTTCAATGGGCAACATATGGTGAGGACCTTCTTGCTGTATCATAACATGACAGAAGGCATCATATGGTAAGAGAGGGAAAAAGAGCAAGTAAGCAATCATGTGTTCAAGAGAGGGTCAAACTTGATCTTGTAACAAACCACCTCTTGGGGTAATGACATTAATTCATCCATGATACAGAACCCTCCTGACTTAATCACCTTAAAGATTCCACTCTCAGCACTATTATATTAGGAATAAAGTTTCCAACACATGAACTTTGGGGACACATTCCTACTATTGTATATGACATTTTCAGTGAACAAAACAACAACAACAACAACAACACACACACACACACACACACACACACACACACAAGTATTTTATTTTGCTCATTCCTGCCTCCCTGTCCCTTTCTATTCCTTCTCTTCCCTTCTCTTTGTTGTTTTGCCCTCCCTCCCTCCCTCTCTCCCTTCCTTCTTTCTTTCCTTCCTCTTCCTCACAGCTACCTACTATAATTCTATTTTGACAGTTTCCAAGTTCTATGGTTTTTTTTAGTCTATTTTCTAGCAGAACCAAATATCAGAGGCCTCATTTTTGCTTCTGAGTTATGTGGCTTTCAGTAAAATTGCATTTGTGTTTCAATTTTCTTTATTTACTATTAAAGTTTGTCATGGTCCTGCTTCTAGTGACCTTGGGGCTTCTAGTAACTGAATTTGTTGTAAGATTCTTTTCAACAGCAGCAATGATTTTTTTTCTTTCATCCAAAATAAACAAAAGAAAAAGTACTTACATAGAAATTAACAGGTTGTTGAGACTAAATCACTCTCTATGCTGCATAAATATTTTGGAAAATTCATTGGAAATTATTCAAGGTTGCTTTCTGCTCAGATCTAAAAAGAGGTATTTTTTTATAATGTAGTCAAGTTCTTAGTTTTTCTATTGACAGTGTCCACAGAACATATTTTAGGGTGGAAATATCATGAAAGTGATTACATTACCCCTAGAGGCTAAATTTCTTTTTTAATATTTGCAAACTTAAAGTAAATTGTAAGCATATCCTTACCCTGATTTCAGTGCTCTTCTCTGAAAACATCATTTTTAGTATATATCTTTTGCAAATTAGACACGGGGCTCAATTTATAAATATTTTTCTTTAAAATTTAAATCATGGAGATAAAAAAAAAAGAAATGTACAAAACCACTTTCTCCCAAAAGAGCTACAAAAGATTACTCCATGAAACATTGGACTATAAGAAACATTTGCATTTAGTAAGCTGCATTATTTATAGATGTAGAACTGTAACCTCTCATCCCGTCTAGGAGTTTATTTTAAATCTATAAGATTTACAAAACAAAAGTAAGAGAAACATGTGCTGAGCAATAAATAAATATTGCCAGTGAGCTTCTGTATTCTTTTAGCATTATGCTATTTTCATCATTTTTGACACGAGATGTGTTTGCAAAGAGGAAAAAGCACATTTTGAAATAACTAGTTAAGCAGGGGATAAAAAACTGGTAACAGAAAAGAAGGGAAATGGTTTTGATTTCGATTATGCTTGAGGTCACATACAGGTCATGTTTAACACAGATTCCATTTTCATATATTTTAATAAAATATGTATAGGAAAGTCAAGTAACAGCTGTGGAAAGAATTTGATCTAAAGGAACAAAACTAAGTGTCACTTTAACATTAACCTTCTAGAGCTGAATAAGCAAACAGAAGAGAAAAAGAATGTTTTCTCTGAATCAGAAGGCAGAAATATTTGTACCCTAGCTACTGATGCGAGAGAAATAGTTGATACTGGTGGCCTTGTAACAAGACATCCTAGGTTTGGCATTACAACAAGAGTAGTAAATTGAATGCCAATACACATATTTTGTTTAGAAATTCTAAGCATATACGACGAGAAAGAGTTAAGTGTCGGTTGTCCCATCCTTAGAATTTTTTGAAAATAGTGTGTCAGGAATTGGAATTGGACACCCATTTCTTTACATCTCATTTTGCGTATGTTTCCAGAGAGATGGTGTTTATTTCTTTTTAACTTTGCTGTCATTCTTGGTAGTAGAGACTGGTTTGGGTCTTACTCTTACTAGAACTCGGACTCCTACCCTTGCGCTTTTGAAGACACATATTGCATCTTTTTCTATAATAGCTTATCATGCCAGAAAGAGGATAATTACAACTTCAAGCACAATTTCAGGCTTCAAAACTGAACTCACTCAACATTTCACTTAGACGTAGCATTAAGAATCTGCTTTCTTTTCCTTGGATGGTATTCAGCTTATTTCTCTAATTTACATGATTTTCTTTTGAATTGTGTGAAATGTAAAAGAATTCCAAAGAGGTTCTGAGTGAAGAGTGCAATGTCGGCCTCACAACTGTGTTGAGTCCGTTACGTAATAATTGGCTTGAATATATAGATAGGCCATTATGAGACTCGTTAAAGTTTGCATCAGAGCCCTGCAATAATTACCAAATGCCTAATTCAGACCAGCTCTCCTCCACAAAATTAAATAAAAGAGGTACTAGATACACCATGCATCAGAGGGATTAGTCAATTCTCCTTGCACAGCCATGACCTTTGCATCCCCTCTATTAACGAGTGGGAAAGATTTAAAAGTACTGCACGTGCCCTTGTATTTTCCGGCCAGTATTTAAAACATGTCAAAATGAGTTCAGCAACTCTTTCATCTTTTTAAACCTCACCTGTTTCCCAATCAAGAATTTCAAGTCCCCCTTTTTCTTCCTTCCTTCCTTCCTTCCTTCCTTCCTTCCTTCCTTCCTTCCTTCCTTCCTTCCTTCCTTCCTTCCCTTATTTCTTTATTTCATTCATATTCATTTAATATTGGTACATTGTAATTATTGGTACATTGTAATACATCATATTGAGTTTCAGAGTGATAGAAGCATACATGCACACAACGCTTGATATGTTCCCCTCTGGATCCCATTCAGCTCTTTCCTCCTTCTCATACATGTTATAGAGATCGGTACTAATAATTTCATGGATACAAATAGCATTATTTGAACTCTATCTTTCATCAGTTCTCCTTCCCTCCACCTCCTTCCCTTAATCCTCTTACACTTTTACTTATTTCACTTATTTGAAGTCCTTTTGTTTCTCAATTTCTCTCTAGCTTCCACATATGGCAGAAAACATACATCCCTTCACTTTATAAAACTAGGTAATCTCATAGCATAATATTCTCTAGTTCCATTCATTTTCCTGCAAATGACTTCCTTCCTTCCTTCCTTCCACTTCCTTCATCTCTATTCTTTTTGTATGGAGCCCAAAAAAACTTGGATTTTTTTATCCTACATAATTATATAGGAGTCTTAGAACTGAATTTCTGTAAAGTAACTGCCACTAAAATTCTGTAAAATAATCGTAGTGCTTGTCAACTACGAAGTGAATATATATACTGATACTTGCCATGGAGGTCACACTGTGTCTAGTATTTTGTGATTTAATTGCATACTGAATGTAGGCTGGAATTTATTAGGAAAAAGACAGATGCAGACTTGATGAGGGAATCTCTTACCCTCCACATCATATTTTACTTAAGTGGTAGTCAACATGCAGCCCTAATTGGCAGTCAAATCAGAGCTCTGTTGACTGTAGCTAAATGCATATTGCCTAATTGTATAATTCATATAACTTCATGCAAAATTCAGGTATGAATGCACTTCCTAAGGATAGAATTGCTGAACATAAATCAATGAATTAAAAAAATCTTTAAAAGTTCATTTATTCATTGGTCTATGACTTCATGGGTCAACTAATTACTAGATTTCAAAGTTAATTAGGTTAATGGACCTATAAGCACTATAACTGATATGGAACTAATTTTTTAATGTTTCATAAATGTGGCTGCTTTTTGGTCTCTTTTGAGGTAACAAATGTTTTTTAAAAAGTATCTGCTTGCATTAACCCAAGTTTTTCTTTTCTTTTTCTCCATTCTTTAATGTGTTAAGCTCATTTGCATTAAAGGACATCTAATAAATACTATTCTAACATTTTCTTTTGAAATTTAATTTAGTATTTAATGTTTACTTTTTAAATCATGTTTATATAGATTAATTGAAATTGTTAAAAAAATCACTGGGTACTATCTGTAGGTGATTCCTGATTTACAGTGCTTTGACTTAAGATTTTTCAACCTTATGATGGTGAAAAATTGCTACATATTCAGTAGAAAAAACATTTTAAATTTTTACTTTTCCCACATTAGTGATACGAGGTATGATTATCTCTCACAATGCTGAGCAGCAGCCACATGATTACTAGCATAAACAATAGTTACTCTGTAATGAACTGTGTTGCTAAACTATGGTGTTCCTTAGGTTAGGTGTATTAGGAACATTTTAGATATATGTCATTTTCAACTTATTTTGGGCTTATATTATGGCCATTAAGGAGCATCTATAATTAATGTTTTCACCCAAAGGAAAAATATGCCTTACGGTACCCTTATTTTATGTTTAATCTCAGCCTCCCACTTCATGGGAACTTGCTACTTTTCTGGGAAGTCTGTTACACTCATTATCATATCTAAAAGCTTTAAAGTTTTCTTCATACTAAGTCAATGTCTGCTTCTCCATCTTCTCTCCACCAGTACAGTTCTATCTTTGAGAATATCAGGAACAAAGTCTAATATCTTTCAAATGATAACCATTTACATGCAGCCAAATGTCATATTCTATCTTTAGTTCTTCAAGCTAAAGTTTAGTTGTTTTAGCTGAGATATAGAAGATGTACCTTTAAATAATTTTAAATAATTCTGGCCAACCTTCTTTGGAAATTCTCCAGTGCTTAGAAACTGCCAAAACAGAACAACCTGCTCCAAGTGTAATACGCACATGATAAAGCATACTGAGCCTTTACTATTCATTATATGCCTATATAGTCTAATTAGTTTAAACTATTTCATATCACCTATCTTATCCAATTCTAAGGTAAAAATAAACAAATCACTAAGTTATTTCTCCTCTAATTTGCTGACCATACTGATATAAATTAAGAATCAATTTATACATGAAATTTCTGAGTTTTACTTTCAGCCTATTGAGATATTTTGAATCTTGATTCTGCCATGTAACTCAAAGCTCTTTTCCCAACTTTGTGTTATTTACAAATGTGATAAGAATTCCTCTTTGGTATTTAACCACACATTATTTGTTTTTATTTTTAGTTTGTATACCTAAATGTGATATGTGAAATTCTATAAATATAAACATATTGACAAATCATATCTCTCCTCCTCATTTCACCCCTCAGATTACTTTCTAATAGGATGGTAAGTCATGTTCATAAGAACTCTCTTAAAACAAAGATGAAACTGCCATTTATAGGATTAGGCATGGTAAAAATTAGATGGAAAAAAAGGGACAAATTTTCCAATGTCTTTGAAATGTATTATCTCTTTTTTTTAATTTTTATTTTTATTCATGCATTGTAAGCACACATCTTTGTTAGGTACAAATTGATAATGATATATGTGCTCACAATTCTCATTTGACCCCTTCCCCAAATTCCCACCCCACTCCCTCGCCCTCCCTCCCTCTCAAGTTCAGTTTAGTGAGTAACCTTGATATACAT
>PVLC010036301.1:0-15858 GCA_004027655.1 Graphiurus murinus
GGAGCTAACAAAAAAGGGAAAATGGGTATATTTGAATTGGCGAAACATGGTACAGTTTTTTTAGATGAAATAGCTGACTTACCATTAAATATGCAAGCAAAATTACTTAGAGTTTTACAGGAGAAAGAGGTTAGAAGAATAGGTGGAGAAAAAACTATTAAAATAGATGCTAGAATAATATCTGCAACTAATAAAAACCTTCAAGAATTAGTTGAAGAAGAAAAATTTAGGGAAGATTTGTATTATAGATTAAATGTAGTAGAAGTAGATTTACCACCATTAAGAGAAAGAAAAGAAGACATATTATTATTAGTAGATAAATTTATCAAAGAAATCTGTGAGCAAAATAATAAACATAAATTAGATATTAGCAAAGAAGCTATAGGTATATTACAAAGATATACTTGGAAAGGCAATATCAGAGAACTAAAAAATACAATAGAGAATATAGTTGTATTATCTAGAGGGGACACAATAGAAAAGCATGATATTCCTGTACATATATTAGAATCAACTAAAAGTGATACCTTAGATGATGATTATCCTCTAGATTTAAATAAAGCGATAGGTCAGCTTGAAATTAAAACAATAAAGAAAGCTTTGGATATGGCAGGAGGAAATAAAGCAAAAGCTTCAAAAATACTAAATATACCAAGAACTACGTTGTATTATAAAATAGATCAATACAAAATAGATGTGTCTAAAAATAGACAATAGACGAAAAACTGACATAAATTAAGCGTTTGCAAATAAGTAAGGTATATAGATAGATGTGATAAAAATAACTAAAATAAATTTTAAAAAAATACAAAAAAGTGTCAGTAGTTCGACATCATATAGAGGAAAACGTAATTTATAGGTGATTTTTTACGACAAATAGTATAAAATATATAGTAAATATGAAAAATTCATTCAATTTATATGTCGAAAAATGTTATTTTATAGACAAAACTTAAAAATAAATAAATAAAAAATAATCAAACGAAATATTTGGCATGTAAATTGCTAATAATAAAATAGTGTTAAATAAAATAGTCAGGGGGTGGAATCCATGATGCTTAAGATAGAATTAAGACAACATGTAGGGGCTCCGTGTAAACCAATAGTTGAGGTAGGAAGCGAAGTTAAAAAAGGACAACTTTTAGCTGAACCTCAAGGATTAGGTGCTAACATACACTCTAGTGCTTATGGTAAAGTAGTTGATATAACAGATTCTGCTATATTAATAGAAGCTGATGAAAATCAACCAGAAGAATTTGTAAAGATTAAAGAAACTGAAAATAATCTTGAAGCCATAAAAGAAGCAGGTATAGTTGGTGCAGGAGGAGCTGGTTTCCCTACACATATAAAACTTAATGTAGATCTTACAGGAGGTTGTATAATAGCAAATGCAGCTGAATGTGAACCAGTACTTGGACACAATGTAGAACTTATGGAAAATAATCCTGAAATAATAGTAAAAGGATTAAAGTATATGCTTGATATAACTAAAGCAGATAAAGCATATATAGCTGTAAAGCCTAAGTCTAAAAAAGCAATAGTAGCTTTGGGAAAAGCTTGCAAGGATGAACCAAATATAGAATTGAAATATTTACCAGATATGTATCCAGCTGGTGATGAAAGAGTTATAATAAGAGAATTATTAGGAATAACTCTTGTACCAGGACAACTTCCAATAGAAGCTAAAACAGTTGTTTCTAACGTAGAGACAATAAAACGTATAGTAGAAGCTATAGAAGAAAGAAAACCTTTTATAACTAAAGATATAACTGTAGGTGGAAGAGTTGTAGGTGCAGAAAATCATGGCAAGGTATTTATGGATGTTCCGATAGGAATGCCTGTAATAACATATATAGAAAAATGTGGAGGATTTATAAAACCTTATGGAGAAATAGTTTTAGGAGGACCTTTCACAGGAAGACATGGTGAAGAGGAAAGCCCTGTCACTAAGACTCTAGGAGGAATTTTAGTATCAATGCCACTTCCACAAGAAAGCAAGAAATTAGGAATAATAGCTTGCGAATGTGGAGCACAAGAAGACAGATTAAAACAAATAGCATCATTAATGGGTGCAGAAGTTGTAGCTGAAGAAAAGTGCAAAAGAATGACAGAGGTAAATGGTAGATTTAGATGTGATTTACCAGGTATATGCCCAGGTCAAGCAGAAAAAGTTCTTAAGTTAAAGAGTCAAGGAGCTGAAGCTGTATTAATAGGTAACTGCGAAGACTGAACAAACACAGTTATGCAAGTGGCGCCTAGGTTAGGTTTGCCTGTATACCATAGTACAGACCATGTATTAAGAGCTTCGGGACATAGATTATATAGAAGAAAAAAATAATGCTAGGAGGTATTAGAAATGTCAATAACTGTAGAAACAGCTAAAGCTCATGCTAAAGATCCAGCGGTTTGTTGCTGTAGATTTGAAGCAGGGACTGTGCTAGAACCATCAAATTTAGAAGATCCAGCAATATTTGCTGACTTAGAGGATTCAGGATTATTACAAATAAATGATGATTGTTTAAAGATAGAGCAAGTTTTAGGAGCTAAATTAACTAAAACTGTTGATGCTTTAACTCCACTAACACCTGATTGTGTAGAAGGTATAGTTGTAGCTGAAGAAGCTAAAGAAGAAGTTGAAGCTGAAGAAGTTAAGGAAGTAGCACCAGTTGCTTCTGTAGCACCTGTAGCAGCAAGTGGACAAACTATAAAAATACATATAGGTGAAGGTAGAGATATAAACTTAGAAATACCTCTATCAGTAGCTCAAGGTATGGGTGTAGCACAACAAGCAACACCAGTTGTAGCTGAAACTGTAGAAGCTGTAGAAGTTAAAGCTGAACCTGCTCAAGAAGCTAAAGCAGTAAGAAGCTTAACTAAAAAGCATTTTAAAATAGACAAAGTAGTTTTCGCTGAAGAGACTAAAATAGAAGGAACTACTTTATACTTAAGAAAACCAGAAGAATTAACTAAAGAAGCTGTTGCTTCAGAAGAGTTAGTTGTTGATATGAAACTTGATATAATAACTCCAGCTGAATACAACAAATATAGTGAAACTATAATGGACGTTCAACCTATAGCTGCTAAAGAAGAAGGAGACTTAGGTGAAGGTGTAACTAGAGTAATAGATGGAGTTATAATGATGGTAACTGGTACAGATGAAAAAGGAGTTCAAATAGGTGAATTCGGTTCTTCAGAAGGTGTACTAGAAACTAACATAATGTGGGGAAGACCAGGTGCTCCTGACAAAGGTGAAATATTCATAAAAACTCAAGTAACAGTTAAAGAAGGTACTAACATGGAAAGACCAGGACCTTTAGCTGCTCACTGTGCATCTGATTATATAACTCAAGAAATAAGAGAAGCTTTAAAGAAAGCTGAAGAGTCTTTAGTAGTAGATACTGAAGAATTAACTCAATACAGAAGACCAGGAAAGAAAAAAGTTGTAATAGTTAAAGAGATAATGGGACAAGGGGCAATGCATGATAACTTAATATTACCTGTAGAGCCAGTTGGAACATTAGGAGCTAAACCAAACGTTGACTTAGGAAACGTTCCAGTTGTTTTATCTCCACTTGAAGTATTAGATGGTGGTATACATGCATTAACTTGTATAGGACCTGCATCTAAAGAAAACTCTAGACATTACTGGAGAGAACCATTAGTAAGACAAGCTATGCATGATGAAGAAATAGACTTAGTTGGTGTTATATTTGTAGGATCTCCTCAAGTTAATGCTGAGAAATTCTATGTATCTAAGAGATTAGGTATGATGATAGAAGCTATGGGTGTTGATGGAGCTATAGTAACAACTGAAGGATTCGGAAACAACCATATAGACTTTGCTTCTCACATAGAGCAAATAGGTAAAAGAGATGTAGCTGTAGTAGGTGTAAGTTTCTCAGCTGTTCAAGGTGCTCTAGTTGTTGGTAACGAATATATGAAGTATATGATAGACAACAACAAGTCTAAGCAAGGTATAGAAAATGAAGTACTATCAAACAATACATTATGCCCAGAAGATGCAATAAGATCTTTAGCAATGTTAAAAACAGTAATGGCTGGAGAAGAAGTTAAGCCTGCTGAAAGAAAATGGAATGCTAACGTTAAATTAAACAACGTTGAGTTAATAGAAAAAGAAACTGGTAATAAAATAGAGCTTGTAGAAAATGAGCAAGTATTACCAATGAGTGAAAAAAGAAAAAATATATACGAAAAAGACGCTAAGTAAGAAAAGACATTAATTGGTTATGGAAGGATGAATGAAAATGGATAGATTAAAATATATATCAACTGAAAGAATGTATGAAGGAGTAATAGTAGAGATAACTGACGGTGGGGTCACTATAGACTTAAAAGGCAGATTAGGCCAATTTAAAATACCGAAAAGAATGCTTATAACTGACTATGAACTTAAGCTTGGTCTTGAGGTTGGATTTATGTTAAGTTATCCAGAAGTATTAAGTCCAGAACCTAATCAAAAGTATGTAGATATAATTGAGAGAAATAAAAAAATAAAACAAGAAGATTTAGATAAATAGAAGGGAGAGGAAAAATATGAGCCTTACAACAATAAAAGGACTTCAATCTGAAATATTCGTTCCGATAACACCTCCTCCAGTTTGGACTCCTGTAACTAAAGAATTAAAGGATATGACTATAGCTTTAGCTACAGCAGCAGGTGTGCATTTAAAATCTGACAAGAGATTTAACTTAGCAGGTGACTTTACTTATAGAGAAATACCTGATACAGCTACTACTGATGAGATGATGGTATCTCACGGTGGATACGATAACGCTGACGTTAACAAAGATATAAACTGTATGTTCCCTATAGATAGATTACATGAATTAGCTAAAGCTGGATTCATAAAATCTGTAGCTCCAGTTCACATCGGATTCATGGGTGGTGGTGGAGACCAAACTAAATTCACTGAAGAAACTGGTCCTGCTATAGCTCAAAGATTAAAAGATGAGGGCGTTGACGGTGTAGTTCTTACAGCTGGCTGAGGTACTTGTCATAGAACTGCCGTGATCGTGCAGAGAGCAATAGAAGAAGCTGGAATACCAACAATAATAATATCAGCTCTTCCTCCAGTAGTTAGACAAAACGGAACTCCAAGAGCAGTTGCTCCATTAGTTCCAATGGGTGCTAATGCTGGTGAACCAAACAATATAGAAATGCAAACAAACATATTAAGAGATACTTTAGAGCAATTAATTAAAATACCATCTGCTGGTAAGATAGTACAATTACCATACGAGTACGTAGCTCAAGTATAATTTAGATAAATATAGCCCTTCTCTAAATTTAGAGAAGGGCTTATATAAAAGGTGATATAAAGTGGAAGAAAAAATACTTAGAAGATTAGTTATTAAGCCATTTCATATAAATAATGTTGAATTCAACGATAAAGTCTCAATAGAAAAAGGTACACTATCCATAAATAAAAATTACATAGAAGAAATTCTTAAAGCTGAAAAACTAATTACAAAAATTAAGGTAGATATAATCAAGCCTGGAGATTACAATAGAGAAATTAATACTATTATGGACATAATTCCTATATCAACAAAAGTTTTAGGAAGACTTGGAGAAGGTATAACACATACTTTAACAGGTGTCTATGTTATGCTTACAGGAGTAGATGAAGATGGAAGACAAATGCACGAATTTGGATCTTCAGAAGGAATACTATCAGAACAAATGATATTTGGCAGAGCAGGAACTCCTTCACCTACAGATTATATAATACACTTTGATGTAACTGTTCAAGGTGGGTTACCATATGAAAGAAAACTTCCATTGGCAGCATTTAGAGCTTGCGATAAATTTATACAAACTATAAGAGAAAATTTAAAGCAAAAAGATGGAAGAGAGGCTACGCAAATTCGTGAATATTTTGACAAAATAAAACCTGGCGCTAAAAAAGTTGTCATAGTTAAACAAATTGCAGGCCAAGGTGCAATGTATGATAATCAGCTATTTTCTCAAGAACCTAGTGGCTTCGAGAGTGGTACATCAATAATAGATATTGGAAATGTGCCAATGATAATATCACCTAATGAATATAGAGATGGTGCCTTGAGAGCTATGACTTAATGAGGTGAGATTATGGGAATAGGACCATCAACTAAAGAAACATCACTACATCACTTTAGAGACCCTCTTTTAGACATTGTAGGGAATGATAAGGATGTAGACCTTTTAGGAATAGTAGTAGTAGGAACACCACAAGATAATAAAGAAAAAGAATTTGTTGGACAAAGAACAGCTGCATGGCTTGAAGCTATGAGGGCTGACGGCGTTATAATTTCTTGTGATGGGTGGGGAAACTCACACGTAGATTATGCTAATACTATTGAAGAAATTGGAAAAAGAGATATCCCGGTAGTTGGACTTACATTTAATGGGACACAAGCTAAATTTGTAGTTACCAATAGATATATGGATACAATAGTAGATTTTAATAAATCAGATAAGGGGATAGAAACTGAAGTTGTCGGCGAAAACACAGTAAACGAATTAGATGCGAAAAAATCTTTAGCTTTGCTGAAACTAAAAATGAGAAAGAAAACAAAATAATAATATAGGGGGCTGTACAATGAAATTTTCAAGAAGTATACAAGCGATAGACTCTCATACAATGGGAGAACCAACAAGAATAGTAACAGGTGGAATTCCTAACATAAAAGGAAAAACAATGGCTGAGAAAAAAGCTTACTTAGAAAACAACTTAGACCATTTAAGAACTGCTATAATGTTAGAGCCAAGAGGACATAACGATATGTTTGGTTCTATAATAACTCAACCTTGTCATGAAGAAGCAGACTTTGGAATAATCTTCATGGATGGTGGAGGATACCTAAATATGTGTGGACACGGTTCAATAGGAGCTATAACTGCTGCTGTAGAAACTGGTATGGTAGAAATGAAAGAGCCTGTAACACATGTTGTAATGGATACTCCAGCAGGTATAGTAAAAGGTGAAGCTAAAGTAGAAAATGGAAAAGTTAAAGGAGTTTCTATAGTAAACGTACCAGCATTTTTATATAAAAGAGATGTTCAAATAGAAATGCCTGAAATAGGAACAGTAACTTTTGATATATCTTTTGGTGGAAGTTTCTTTGCTATAGTAAAAGCTAGTGAATTAGGATTAAAAGTTGAACCTAAAAATGCTCAAAAATTAACTGAAATAGGTTTAAAAATGAGAGATATAATAAATGAAACTATAGAAATACAACATCCAGAATTATCTCATATAAAAACTGTAGATTTAGTTGAAATATATGATGAGCCAACTCATCCAGAAGCTACTTATAAAAACGTAGTTATATTTGGACAAGGTCAAGTTGATAGATCTCCATGTGGAACAGGAACAAGTGCTAAACTTGCAACACTACATGCAAAAGGTGAATTAAAAGAAGGCGAATTATTCGTATATGAAAGTATATTAGGAACACTATTTAAAGGAAGAGTAGTAGGAACTGATAAAGTAGCTGATTATGATGCTATAATACCTGAAATAACAGGAGCTGCATATATTACAGGATTCAATCACTTTGTTATAGATGACGAAGATCCAGTAAAATATGGATTTATATTAAAGTAGTATAATATTAAAAATTAATTTATAATAAATATGATTAAATGCGCTTAAGCATTTAATCTTATTTATTGTTTAAGACATTTTTTATAAATATCACTAGGAGGAATTATCATATGTTAAACGTAGTAAGAATACTATTAGCAGCTTTTGTATCAATATTTAGTTTTAATTTTTTCAAAGATCTATCAAAAGCTAAAGCAGCCAACAAGTTTGAAAATGTACCAGCTTGGAAGCCTTTTATAACAGGTTTTGTAACAGACTTTTTTGATACTTTAGGAATAGGATCATTCGCACCAACAGTTGCAATGATGAATGTTCTTAAAATAGACATACCTGATAAGTTAATACCAGGAACATTAAATGTATGTCATACTATACCAGTTATTGTAGAAGCTTTTATATTTACAACAGTTATAAAAGTAGACTCAATAACTTTAATAAGTTTATTAGCAGCAGCAGTTGTAGGATCTTATGTTGGTGCTGGAATAATATCTAAAATGGATGAAAGAAAAATACAAATAGTAATGGGATTTGCATTAGCAGCAACAGCATTATTAATGTTATTATCTGCGGTAGGATTATTCCCTTCAGGAGGAAATGCAACAGCATTAACTGGAACAAAACTTATAATCGGTATAGTTGGTAACTTTATATTTGGAGCACTAATGACTGCAGGGGTTGGGTTATATTCTCCATGTATGGCTATGGTTTACTTCTTAGGAATGTCTCCGTCAGTAGCATTCCCTATAATGATGGGGTCTTGTGCTTTATTAATGCCAACAGCAAGTGTTAAATTTATAAAAGAAGAAACATACGCAAAGAAAACTTCTTTATGGATAGCAATAGGTGGAATTATAGGGGTAATTATAGCTGCAAGCTTTGTTAGTTCAATGCCTATGGATATACTAAGATGGGTAGTAATAGTTGTTATAGCATACACTTCAGTTACTATGTTAAAAAAAGCATTTACAGCAAGTAAAGCTTAGATAATTTGATAAAGATTAGAATATGCCGTATTTTACATTGAAAATACGGTATATTTTTATTTTTTGCCAATCTAAACTCATTTAATAATTCTAAATTTTATTAAACCTGTAATAAAAATAAGTTGATGTAAATATATTTATTATATAGGTTCAAGATAAAAAAATGGAATTAACAATTTTGGGGGGAAGAATATGATGAATTTAAAGGAAGATACGAACATAGTAAATTTAAGAGGAGAACTTGGAGAAGAATTAGCTTTTAGCCATGAAATATTCGGAGAAAAGTTTTACAGTGCGAAAATAAAAATTCATAGACTGAGTGATACATATGATATTTTACCTATAACTATATCTGAAAGGCTATTACAAGAAATTGATTTAAATAAAAATAACTTAGTTGACGTTGTTGGTCAATTAAGATCATATAATAAAAATATAGATAATAGAAATAAACTTGTATTAACTGTTTTTGCTAGAGAGTTAAATTTAGTTAAAGAAGAGGCTAAAGACCCAAATAGTATTTTCTTAGACGGGTATATATGTAAAGATCCTATATATAGAAAAACTCCTTTAGGGAGAGAAATAACTGATTTATTAGTTGCTATAAATAGACCTTACAATAAATCTGATTACATACCATCAATTGTATGGGGAAGAAATGCGAAGTTTGCAAAAAATTTAGAAGTAGGGGATAGGGTTCAAATGTGGGGTAGAGTTCAAAGTAGAGATTATGAAAAGAAACTTGAAGATGGAACTATAGAAAAAAGAGTTGCATATGAAGTTTCTATATCTAAAATAAAAAAATTAGATGAAAACAATATAAATTAAATATACTTCGCTTAGGAAAACCATATTAAAAAAATTATTTAAAAATACTTTAAAATGGTTATTGAATAGTTGCTCATGATTTATTATAATCTATTCTATGATGTAAAAAACAAACACTGAAAAGTAGAAGGGGGAGCACTGTGAAAAGCGTAGTACAATGGAGTTATGAATCAAATTACTTTGCAGAGGATGCCGAAGAAGACATATTAAGCATTATAAGATATAATATAGGAGAAAGAGTTTTATTAGTTGGAAATATAGGTACCCTAGGTAAGAGATTGAGGATGCTTGGAGTCCATGTTACTATACTTGAAGATAGTGCATATCACGATATATGCTACTCTTTAATACACAATGAAAATTGTAGTGTAGTTAAGGGCTGCTTAGAACTATTACCTTTTTCAGATCATTGTTTTGATAAAGTTATTGTACTGAATCAATTTAATTATACTAATAACCAGTCAAAAGCTTTAAAAGAAATTCATAGAGTATTAAACTCAAGTGGAGAAGTTATATTACAAGATCCAAACTTAGAAAAATTAAAAACAAAATTAAAATGTATTAAACATAGATTATGTGGAGAACGTATAAAGTATCATTCTCCAAAAGAAATAGTAAAAAAACTAGAGTGCTTAAACTTTACAGGTGTTTTAGAAAATCTAAAAAGTGACAAGTATATTTATATAGGAAAAAAAATTATTGAAGACTAGGTTATGCCTGGTCTTTTGTTATAGGAGGAAATTTTATGAATATAAATTATAATATGATAATTGTAGTTATGTTGTTTGTAATATTAATATCAATACAGTATACTTTAAATAAGATATACAGAACTCTTAATGAAATGAAGGTACTAATGTACAAAGATAGACTAAGGGATGGAAAATATGATTAACTTAAACTTTATAAAAAAAGATATACAAAATATAGCAGAAGCTATATCCGCTGTTTTAGAAATTGATGTTACTATAGTAGATTCTAATTTAGTTAGGATTGCAGGAACTGGAACATATTTTCATAAGATAGGACAACAATTAAAAGAATATTCAGCTTTTAAATATTCCTTAACAAAAAAAAGGGAACTAATAATAGAAGACCCTAAGAGCAATGAAATTTGTAAGGAATGTTATAGCAACAATATATGTAAAGAGTTTGCAGAAGTATGCTGCCCAATTGTATATGACAATAAGTCTTATGGAGTTATAGGATTAATTGCCTTTACTCAAGAACAAGCCGATGTAATTAAATTTAGAAAAGTAGATTTAATGAATTTTTTACATAGAATGGCAGACCTTATTTCGAGTAAATTGAAAGCTGAGATAAAGACTTATGAAGTAGAACTTGAAAAGAAAAAACTAGAGACACTTTTAGATAATATGGATAAAGCGGTAGTTTCATTAGATAAAGATGCTAATATAGAAAAATATAATCTTAAGTTTAAAGAAATATTTGGAGTTAAAAAAGATATAATAGGTAGTTTTATCGGTGATGTATTAAATTTTGCAAAAGATAATAACTTTAATAGTATAGATAATGAAAAATCATGTAACTTTACCTATAGAGGAATAAATAAAGAATTTAAAGGTATCTATAATATAAAGCCAATTTTATTAAATAATGAACTAAAAGGATATGTATTAGATTTTATAGATAAAGTAGATGCGATAAAAAACTATAATAAAATAAGTAATGACCACAGAATATTTTTAGAAAATATAATAGGAACAAGCTATTCAATAAACAAAGCTAAGGAAGAAGCTTTGATGGCATCTAAAACAAGTTCGACTGTCTTAATAACAGGAGAAAGTGGAACCGGGAAAGAGCTATTTGCAAGGGCTATCCATAATCATAGTAAGAGAGCAGGAAACCCTTTTATAGCTATAAACTGTGCAGCTATACCTGATAATCTTCTAGAAAGTGAGTTATTTGGATATGAAGAAGGCGCTTTTACAGGAGCTAAAAAAGGTGGGAGTTTAGGTAAATTTGAGTTAGCAGATAAAGGAACTATATTTTTAGATGAAATAGGAGATATGAGTCTTCATCTTCAAGCAAAACTACTTAGAGTTTTACAAGAGAAAGAAGTAGATAAAATAGGAGCTAAACATAATGTTTCAATAGATGTAAGAATAATTGCAGCTACTAACAAAGATTTAGAACACATGGTTAAAAAAGGAACTTTTAGAGAAGATCTATACTATAGATTAAATGTAATTCCTGTAGTTTTACCAACTTTAAGACAACGTAAAAATGATATACACTTACTTATAGATTATATGATAAACGAGTATTCTAGTAAGTTAAATAAAAGTGTTGAAGATGTAGATATTCAAGCTTTAGAGTATTTATGTAATTATAGTTGGCCAGGTAATATTAGAGAATTACAAAATGTAATAGAATATAGCGTTAATAGATGTGAAGGAAAAACTATAACATTAGACAATCTTCCAGGAAGAGTTAAACGTATAAATAAAGATGAGGAACTTATCAAGAGTTCTGATGAACATATATCTAATTTAGATGATTTAGAAAAATGTGAGATAATAAAAGCATTAGATAAATACAAAGATTATAAGAAAGATAAAGATTTAGCAGCTAAAGCACTAGGTATATCTAGGGCTACCTTATATAGAAAAATAGATAAATATAAAATAGTCTCAAAATGATACTTAATCTCATTTTGAGACTATTTTTTTTCTAAATGAGACTAAAATGACAAAAATTTATCTATTTCGACCCTCCACATAAGCGTTTTCAACGAAAAAAATAAAAAAATTTTTGGCATGGTTTTTGCTTAATATAATTGTATAAATATTTTTGAGCTATCTAGGAGGAGAATAAAATGAAAAATCTACAAACAAAATTAGTTAATATATTAAGAGCAGAAGTTAAACCTGCATTAGGATGTACAGAGCCAGTAGCTGTTGCATTAGCTTGTGCAAAAGCTAAAGAAACATTAGGAGAAGATGTTGTAAAATGTACAATAGGACTTAGCCCAAATGTATATAAAAACGGTATGTGTGTAGGTATACCAGGTACAGAAAGATTAGGATTAAAAATATCTGCTGCTATGGGTCTTATAGGTGGAAAATCAGAAAACGGATTAAGAGTATTAGAAACATTAACTAAAGATGACGTTAAAGTTGCTGAAAACTTTATGGATAATAATGAAATAAACATATCACCAATAGATACAAATGAAAAAGTTTATATAGAAGTTAAATTAGAAGGAAAAAATAATACTGCTAAAGTTGTTATAAGAACTAAGCATGACAATATAGTATTCGTTGAGAAAAATAAAGACGTTTTAGTAAATGAAGAAATAGTTGAAGTTGCTGCAACATCAGCTGAACCTAAAGAAAATATATTAGATACTATAACTATAAAAGAAATAGTAAAAGCTATGGAAACTGTAGATTTCGAAGAAATAAAATTCTTATTAGACGGAATAACTATGAACGAAGAGATAGCTAAGTACGGATTAAATGAGAAAGTTGGAGTAGGTGTAGGATTTGGTATTAAAAAATCAATAGAATCAGGACTATTAGGTGATGATTTAATGAACTACACAATGATGATAACAGCTGCTGCATCAGATGCTAGAATGGCAGGAGTTAAATTACCAGTTATGAGTTCAAACGGAAGTGGAAACCATGGTATAACAGCTATACTTCCAATAGTTGCATACAATGATAAATTCCCTCAAACAGAAGATAAATTAGCAAGATCATTAGCAATATCTCACTTATTAACTGCATACGTTAAAAACTATACAGGAAGATTATCTGCAGTTTGTGGATGTGGAGTAGCAGCATCTATAGGAGCTACAGCAGGATTAGCTTGGTTAATGGGATGCACTGAGACTCAAATAGAAGGTGCAATAGAAAACATGGTTGCTAACTTAAGCGGTATGATATGTGATGGAGCTAAAGCAGGATGTGCTTTAAAACTTGCATCAGCAGCATCAGCAGCAGTACAAAGTGCTATAATAGCTAAACAAGATTGTATAGTACCTCCAATGAACGGAATAGTTGGAACTGGAGCTGAGCAAAGTATACAAAACTTAGGTAGAGTAAGTGATAAAGGTATGACTACTACAGATAAGGTTATAATAAGCGTAATGGATGATATGAATAAAGCTAATTAATATTTGTTCAAACCGTTGCAAAATTAAGAAATCTCTTATAAAATGTATATATCATTATACAGCGGAGGTTATAAAATGGATATAGAAACTAAAAAATGGGAAGTATTATGTTCACAAGAGCAAATACAAGAAAGATTAAAAGAACTAGGAGCACAAATATCTAAAGACTACGAAGGCAAAAAATTAATGGTTATATCATTATTAAAAGGAAGTTTTATATTCTGTGCAGACTTAGTAAGACACATAACAATACCTGTTAAAATAGGATTTATGACTACTTCAAGTTATGGACATGGGGAAAGTAGTACTGGCCAAGTTAATATGGTAGCGGATATAAGCGATGATATAGAAGGATATGATGTTTTAGTTGTAGACGATATAACTGATACAGCACTTACTATGAACTTTGTTATGGGTCACTTAAAAACTAAAAACCCAGCTAGTATAAAATGTTGCGTTCTTTTAGACAAACCAAGTAGAAGAAAGGTAGAATTAGTACCTAACTACTGTGGATTTGAAATAGAAGACAAATTTGTTGTAGGATACGGATTAAACTACGGAGATTATTATAGAAACGTACCTTACGTATTTAATGTTACTAACGAAGATAGATAATAAAAAGAGATTGGATATATCCAATCTCTTTTTTTATAATAATTAAAAAACAGCACTAAAAACAATAAATTTAATAAAGTTAAGCATTAATAGCAATACAAAGCTAATATATATTGGGTATAATTAAAAAAAGATAATTTGTTGTAAAGGAGAATTATATGAACAATATATGTAATATAAAAGAATCAATGAAAAATAATAGAAAAGAATTACATGTACTAGCTGAAATTGGGAATAAAGAATTTCAAACTAGTAATTATATAAAAAACTATTTAAAAAACATAGGAGTAGATTTTGAAGAGTATCTAGAAACAGCAGTAGTAGGAATGATAAAAGGTAAAAATCCTTCAAAAACTATAGCATTCAGAGCAGATATGGATGCACTTACACTAGGAGATACTGCAAAACACCTATGCGGCCATGATGGGCATATGAGTGTACTTTTAGGATTAGTAACTTATTTAAATGAACATAGAGAAAACTTAGTAGATAATGTAGTGTTTATATTCCAACCGGCAGAGGAGGGTCCAGGAGGAGCTCAACCACTAATAAAAGCAGGAATAGTTGAAAAGTATAATATAGATGAAATATATGGACTTCATATATATCCAGAAATACCAGAAGGATATGTAGGAACTAGACCTAACTATTTCTTAGCACAAGTTGGAGAGTTAGATATAGATATAACTGCAAAAAGTGGTCATGGAGCTATGCCTCAAAATGGAATAGATGGTATTGTTTTAGCGTCAAGTTTTATAGGAAGTTTACAAACAATAGTATCTAGAAATATAAGTCCACTAGATAATGCAGTACTTACTATAGGTAAAATGGCTGGAGGTACTAGAAGAAATATAATAGCTGAAAAAATAAGAATAGAAGGTACTATAAGAGCTTTCAAACCAGAAGTGTATGAAACTATCAAAAAGAGAATTAGAGAACTGGCAAAGGGATATGAAGTTGCTTATAACTGTACAATAGATGTTGAAATAAGAGATGATTATCCAGCTGTTAATAATAATGAAGCTTTATATGAAGAATTTACAAAAGTTATAGAACCAGACAAATTAATAAAATTAGATCCTATAATGATTTCAGAAGATTTTTCTTTCTATCAACAAGTAATACCAGGATTATTTTTTATGCTAGGAGCTAAAAATGAAGAAAAAGGATTTATACATGGACTTCATAGCTTAAAATTTAATTTTGATGAGAGTATATTAGGAAATGCATTAGAGATATATATTAATTTACTAAAGCATAAAAAATCTTTACTATAATATTAAAACACTCCTTATTTTGTATAAATTTTTATTATCTGACAAAAATACAAAATGAAGGAGTGATTTTTTATGAATAATAAACAAATTGATATAAATAAACCAAGAGTAAAAAGCTCAAGTGGTAAAAAGAAAATATTGACAGATGATGATATAATGAAATATGAGATAGCATCAGAACTTGGCTTAATGGACAAGGTTTCTGAGCTTGGTTGGGGAGGATTAACTGCCAAGGAAGCAGGGCGTATTGGAGGTATGTTAACATCCCGTAAAAAGAAAAAGAAAAAAATAGAGAAGGACGAAAGCGATGGATCAGTATAAAGATTTTGCATTTGTTTATGATGAGCTTATGAATGATGTTGATTATGACAAATGGGTTAAATATATAGAAGATATAATAA